>SHCU01000004.1:716590-752708 GCA_004307685.1 Ceratina australensis
ATGCACTTATCGATTATTATACCGGATCACCGAGGAGAGATTAGTAAAGAGTGCTAGCCCTTGTGTTACAGCACAAACAAGAGGAGCCTAAGGGGGTCTGGACACCAAGGACACCGAGAAGAGATTCGTAAAGAGTGTCGACTTATGGCACCTTGCAGCAGAAGAAAACATGGTAAAAATCGGTGCACAAGCGTTAACAGGTCATAGAGAGAGATACTAGAGCGTACTATAGTGGAAATGTACATGAATGTATCGTAAAAGTAGTTAAATTCTGATTAATAAACGAATAAAAATATATGCCAAAGTAGTCATGCTGTGAGATTTCAGAGATCTGTTTTACGGCGCCAGGCACCCTCAGGCCCCTTTTGCCTGCCGCGCTGTAACACAGAGGCTGGCATTTTACTAATCTTTCCTCGGTGTCTCTCTTCGGTGAACGGATGATTTACCACCTCATGATAAAAAGAGAGAAGACTATATTATCGGCGTTATATCATATCATAGCTGGCACTCTCTAATTTTCGCTGGGTGAAACGAGCAAGATGTCGCTAAAATGCAAAAATTTCACGATTCCGTATCGGTCGTATCGGTCAACGAAGAATGGAATGTCTTGTGAATTTGATAAACCTCCATTTAGCTTATTTTAGTGCTTCCAAACGGTCTACATTGAACCTTCGCTCGCTTTTTTCGTTTTGAAGTTTTGTGAATATCTGTTCGAATTTCGAATCACTTTTAGGCATTTACAATCCGAAAGATATTTGATTATCAGCTTAAAGTATCATACGTTATTATAAAAATGAGCAATCAAAAATCAGTGCCAAATTCAATAAAGTTCCTTTTTGGTGGAACAGCAGGGTGTGTTTTGTATTATTACTTTATGTTATCTATTTATCGAAAATGACATATATCATTAAGAATTTAAGAGAATTATTTATCCAATTAAATATTTATTCTGCTTATGTGAAATGTTAACGCAAAACAATCGTAGAAACATATCAGATATATTTTAAGTATTTATATGATGTACTTCTTAGAAGATGATCACTTAGAATTTTGAAGTATGAATTTAATTTTTTGAACTAAGTGTCGAAATCACTCCACAGCTTTTCATTTGTCAACGAGCAATGCGCATACTTGCAAACAATTGACTGTCTTATTCCAGAATGGCTGCAACGTGTTTTGTCCAACCATTAGACTTAATAAAAAATCGAATGCAATTGAGTGGTACAAGAGTATCAACCATCAGCGTGATATCCTCGATACTTAAAAATGAGGGTATTTTGGCTTTTTATTCAGGGTTATCTGCTGGCTTATTACGCCAGGGTACATACACAACTACGAGACTTGGTATATATACCTGGTTGTCTGAAATAGCTTCGTAAGTATTTGCCTGATGAATCAATGTGAACAATTTTAAAAAATTATATCGCATATACTGTCAGCATTTGCTTTCTGTATTCAGAAAAGATAGCCAACCAAATTTTTTTGTGAAAGCCTTAATAGGTAGTACTGCCGGTTGTGTAGGAGCATTTGTAGGTACTCCTGCCGAAGTTGCCCTGATCAGAATGACTGCTGATGGCAGACTACCTATCGGTATGCCTATATCGTCAGTCTCATTTGATAGAGATTTCATAATCATGAGTCAGTATTATATTTTTAGCTGAGAGACGCAATTATACGAATGCATTTAACGCGCTGTTTCGAATAGCCAAAGAAGAAGGCTTTTTAGCGTTGTGGACAGGTACTGTCCCAACAATGGGGAGAGCTATGGTCGTAAATGCAGCTCAATTAGCATCCTATTCTCAGTCTAAAGAAATGTTACTTAATACCGGTTCGTAGATGTGCAAATGATTCCTAACAGTACGAGTAATATCAAGCTAACATCTTTTTTTATCTATGTGAGTAGGATATTTTGTGGAAGGTATTACCTTACACTTTGTAAGTTCCATGATATCAGGTTTAATAACAACTGCTGCTTCCATGCCAGTTGACATCGCTAAAACAAGGTAAATACTTTGTAAGATTCAATGGTTCTGGACTGCTTTCACAGATAGTATTATTAACAACTTGCAGGATTCAGAATATGAAAATCGTGGATGGTAAACCAGAATTTAAAGGTGCAATAGATGTGATAATTAAAGTCTGTCGAAATGAAGGAATATTTTCTTTATGGAAAGGATTTTTCCCTTACTATGCTCGCTTAGGTCCACATACTGTTCTAACATTTATATTCTTAGAACAAATGTTTAGCTTTTATAAAGGATATAATTCATAACGATTTAATAGGGAAACACGAAGCAAGTTTAAAAAGATCTATATCATTTTTAGCTGATGTCTCTTTTGTCTATATTTTGTTTTATATCTTTATTTTATGTTTTTAAAAGCATATAACGCTCCGTTTACTAATGTTTCGTTAGGTACATCGCGCGCACAATCTGTTATTCTTATTTTTTTAAACATTGGACATTTATAGTTGTGTGTGCACAGTATGATTTTGAACTGTATCGTGAATCAGACTACGATTTTAGCTCGATATATTCAACACAATTTACATTTATAAACAGAACTTCCTACTGCCGTAAGATAACAGTACATTCTAGAAACATTCTAAAAATAGGAAATCGTTTGACACGATTTTTATTTTATACTTGTTATTATTATTAAAAGTATATATTTTATTATTTCATAGCATTTGTATGTTTAAAGATTTATTGTCAAAAGTTTATGAGTCAGCACATTTATTGTTGATTTAATATTGTACATAAAATGTCGTTTTTCCTTTGTAAAATTTATATGAGACAATGTATGAGAAGGCAATTAAAAAGTGCTATCAGTTTCCTATTTGTGTATGTATGCCATTTACAATAAATCATTGTTATGTAAATAACTGTTAAATAAATGAAAAAAAATTATTTTCTTGCATATTGTGTTCTTCTGTGTACATTGATAAGAGAAAGGTGATACATCATTTACTGTATGCATTCCGCTCGATTGCTTTGTACAGCATAGTCAGCATAGTTAACGAAACGAGACTCAAGTGAAGTGACCTTCCGTCTCGTATTTCGTATTATATTGACCGCGATACATAACATGTTGTAGCAACTTAAATCCTAAATCGATCAATATGCCTAATGTATGCTTCATACATGAGCATTATATTCAACCTTTGGTTGCCTCTGATTCAACTATTCCATTATCCCAAGTTGCATGAAATGTTTCGTATTTTCATAAGGTTATAGGATGAACTTTTCATGAATCAAAAGAAGTTATGATAGTACATTTTTAAGCAGATTGAATAATCGTAGAAATATATTACATTTTTAATGAACACAGGTTTTATTTTAAATTATCTACAATGTCGAAAAAGAAAAAAGGTGAAGCATGGGGAGAAAATGGATTTGAACATTGGGTACGTAAAAAGTAATTGATAATTAATGAATTAAATTCAGATGTCTGTAATAAGATAATTTTAGGGTGGATACATGGCTGCTAAACAGGCAAAATTAGAAGAACAATTTCATGATGAGGCAAACCAAGAAATGAAAACATCAAATATATTTGAAGGGGTTTCAATTTTTGTGAATGGATATACTGATCCAACTGCAGATGAACTTCGTCGTTTAATGATGGCACATGGCGGTACATATCATCATTATATGAGACCTAGAGGAACCACTCATATTATTGCATCCAATTTACCATATTCTAAAATAATAATGTACAAGAAAAGTCAAAACCCAGTACCTATATGTAAGCCTGAATGGATCGTGGACAGTATAAAAGCTAATAGGCTTCTAAATTTTCAGAACTATTTGCTTTATTCGCATTGTTCAGATGTCCAACCCTCATTAAAATTTATAGTAAAAAGTAAAGAGAACAAAACAAGCTCTCCTTTGCAAAATGCGATAAAGAAAGATAAGGTGGATAGTTCAGAAAATAATAATGGTAAAACTCAAATCACAGAAGATTCCTCAGTGAAACCGAGTACATCAAATTCTACAGTACCAATGAATTCGAGAGAAGCTAACTCGACAAAAAATGCAGAATTCATATCAGAATTTTATAGCCATTCAAGACTGCATCATATCGCGACAATGGGTGCAACGTTCAAAGAATATGTCAACGAATTGAGAGATAAGAACAATGGAGAATTTCCTGGTCTTAACAAATTAAAAGCATTAAAGGATTCAACGCTAAATGAATCATTACATGATTCTCAAGAAGAAAACAAAACAGAAGCTAATCAATATCCTATAATAATGCACATAGATATGGACTGTTTTTTTGTCTCAGTTGGACTTAGAGATAGGCCAGAGTTGAAAGGCTTGCCAGTTGCAGTGACGCATGCTAAAGGAAATAGAAATGTTGCGAGCAACAGCAAGCAAACTGTGAATAACAAAGATGAAGAACATGGTTCGTTATCGGAGGTAGCATCATGCTCTTATGAAGCGAGAAAAGCTGGGGTGAAAAATGGCATGTTTTTAGGAGAAGCATTAAAAATATGCCCAAATTTAAAGACAATACCATATAATTTTGAAGGCTACACCGAAGTATCTTACACGTTATACGATACAGTAGCGTCATATACGCTGAATATCGAAGCAGTCAGTTGCGATGAAATGTATGCGGATTGTACAAAAATTTTACAAGAATCCGGTTTAACACCAATGGAATTTGCAACTATTATTAGGCATGAAATAAAAGAAAAAACAGGATGTCCTGTGTCAACAGGTTTTGGAAGCAATAAGTTATTAGCTAGATTAGCAACAAAGAAAGCAAAGCCGAATGGTCAGTTTTATATACAGCAAGGACACGTTAATGATTGTATGAATAACTTGAATGTACAGGACTTGCCAGGTAGGATGTCGCAGGGCAGGGTATTATAATATGTTATATTCTACTTTTGTTTAGTAATACGATTCATTTTTATATTAGGAGTCGGATGGTCAACGACACATAAATTAAATAATATGAATATACGAACGTGTGCAGAATTGCAAACGATATCGTTGGCAACATTACAAAAAGATTTTGGCAAAAAGACAGGCGAAATATTGTACAATATGTGCCGTGGTATAGATAATTCGAAGCTTAATTTAGAACATGTAAGAAAATCAGTCTCTGCGGAGGTCAATTATGGTATAAGATTTGAGTCTGATAACGAAGCGATAGATTTCTTGAAAAAGTTATCTTGCGAAGTATGCAATCGACTGAGTAAGGCGAACGCGAAGGGTAGATGTATCACATTGAAGCTTTTAATTAGAGCGAAAGAAGCACCTAAAGAAACTGAAAAGTTTATGGGGCATGGGTTGTGCGATTACATGACAAAGTCAAAGAATCTTATCGCCCCTATAAACGATGTTGACATTGTAACAAAGTAAGTTGATCAGTACTAGTTTTTGTATATTCAGTAATAGGATAATTTATTTTTCGGGTATGCTTTAGGGAAGTTATCGCACTTTGGAATCAAATGCAAAAACCACCTGAAGATGCGAGGGGAATCGGTATACAGATATCCAGATTAGAAATATTGAAAAGTAAATCCCGAAGTGCGACTATAACAAATTTTATCAATAAGAATAAGCAGGAAAGTGTAGTTCATGGATCTAGTGATATAAATAAAAGTAATGGAATTCTATTTTCCACAAATACAAATACTGATCAGTCAGATTCTGCAATTCCATCTGTCAATGTGGAACTGAAATTAGACGTTCCATCTGATATCAGCCAATCAATTTTGTCTGAGTTACCAGAAGATATAAAAAATGAAATTTTGAATATTAATAGAAGCAAAAATATGGCAGACGTGAACAAAGATACTAGAATTGTTAATACAGGAAACCTGAATAAGGTATCGTCAGAAAAAAATATACAAATGCGTCAAGATAACTTTTTTAAACAAACTAAATCCAGCATTTCAAGATCAGCAAAAGTAGAAATGCCACCCATTCAAGACATTGATATGTCTGTTCTGATAGAACTACCCGAAAGTATACGGAATGAAATTCTTAATGAATACAGTGCTAAAAAAAATCAGAACAATGTTGCTATAAATCAGAACGTTCCATCCACTTCAATTAATAATGAAATTCCAGTAGAAATAAACCGTGATGAGCAAAATATATCTTTTTCACAAGTAGACCCCGAATTTTTAGCCGCGTTATCGGAAGATTTAAGACGTGATGTTCAAATGTATTGCACTAGCAAAAAGGCTCAGTGTTCAAAGAATAAAACGGAAGAGGTAAATCAGAATATTGGATTACCAAAACTTGAAACGAAGAAGACAGAACAAAAAAGTAAGAGTAGTAAAAATGGCAAAAGTACAGTTCAAAAAACTAAAAAAAGACACGCGAAAACTGTGGTCAAATCCAAAACTGTGAATGAATGTGATAATATATCGGATACAAAAAAGAGTAATACAAAGTCTACAGTACCGCTTGTAACGAGACAGAAGACCAGTAATGATCAAATTTCTGCAGCTGAAGCTGAAGCTATCCTTTCTCATAATCGTACTATTACAGAAGACAATGATGATATGAATCCACATCAAAACGTTTTAATCAGTCTCGTAAATCGTTTACTTAATCTACCTCTAGAGCAGGTAGGGCTTACAATTGTTCTTTTCTTTTCTTTTGTTTGAGCGATAGCTTAAAAAATGTTAGAGCGATAAGACCGTTTAATTTTGATCGAATCAAGTGACGTATGGGACGAGGGATGCATGCTCGGTAATGCATCTGATTGTGTTATATTTTACATACATTTCCTGCAAGATTAATGCAGGTATAAAACATTTGATATTGTAGGTGAAAATGCAAATACAAACGTGGATCACTAATTCTAATGTCGTAAATGAAGTTGATTTTTTATCGCTTGCAACATTTCTTAGCATGCTACCAGAAAAGAAACGCATTGAAGATTTACATGTCTTATTGAAAACCATGCACAGGTAATCTATATTCTCTATTCAATATTCGTACATACACCCTTACAACAGGTGGACATTAATATAACACAGAGGATTTAGGGAATAGATATTATTTTACTCATTTACGGCTGTTAAATAAAAACGATATTAAAGATAATACATTAACTTATTTATGTTCGCATTTTTAGATGTATGACAAAAAGTGGAAATTGCATTTGGCATAGGACATATAGGAAAACAGTAAAATACGTTCAACATTATATGCAAATTGAGTATAACAGCAACCTAATGGTACCACCAATCAAATGCAACCTTTTGCAATGTAACAGTAATGTAATGTAAATCCTTCGGAATTTAATAAATTAATATTTTTACAATGAGGTTAATAAGAAACCTATTTACAAGCAAACATGATACTTACCTTCAATTTCATTGAACACAGTATCAGTATTATTAGGTAACATATTAATTTACAGTTGAGAGAACATATTTTTTTTAAAGAACTTTGCTCAAAGGTTTCATATAAATCGGTAAGAAGTCATAAACTTCGGATTCGTACGTATTTTTGTAATATATATATATATATATCTATATATATCTATATATATTTTTAAATATATTTTTTACTTTGTTATTGTTACGCGCTGGGAAGGTGAAAAAATAGAAAGGGTAAGTCAGAGATGAGCGTTTACTACTCCCATTCGGTAGTTCCTGGCGGTTTGGATGTTAAGTCGTATAAAACACGCGAGATACCGGGTATTAAAGATATTTCGGTTACCATTTTCTTCACCACCTATGGGCACAATGTGTCATTAATTTTTCAGTTCGATAACAATTTGGTGGTTCTTACGAAATATCGAACTACTTACATGTAGCGGCAACTCCTCCCCAGGAATAGCCGGAGTGCCAGTCATAAAATCGTTAGTAACAAATGGCCTAAGAACGACTGATCGTTGACATGAAGGTATTCGAGAAACAGCATCACGATCGAAGTGTATGGGAATTAAAACTACTGGCATCTGACTGATTGCTCCCATACAGCCATTGGTAGCTAGCACTAAATTCGCTACATTATCCGCTTGTCGTAACGTAGCTATCACGTTCGATGTGAGATGAGTCGGTGTGATGTCCGTTACTGGATGATGTATTTGAGGGCCGAAGATGAAGCATACACGATTTACATTATGACATACACGTGGAATTAATTTAGCGAGGAACAACAAGTCCTTCCACTCTATCCCTTCATTTTCTTCGCTAGATAAGCCTACTACATAGCTATAACTTCTTCGATCTCCCTGAGAACGAAATAAATATTTATGTCGATCAAATTTCACTAAATCCTTACCTTATGCGCATAGTCATAAATTCTACCTGTACTCCTACGCTGCGTATAGGCAAAAGTGTTGCGGAAATATGACGGTAACTAGAGAGTTGTCTCAAATATTGGCGTTCAGATTCACTAGTCGCGCCTTCCACACGATTTAATAATCCATGCTTTTTTTGAAGCATTTGTTCATATTCTGCCATTATTTTAACTATCACCTTGAATTCATTCAATTGTAAATTTATCATTCTGTACTATGAGTTCTTAAAATCTGCACGAGAGAAAGAAATACCTGTGTTTCCGAGAAATCTTTATCCATATAAGGTTCATCCGCACATAGAATGCGTACAGCGAGACCAGGACCAGGAAATGGGTGACGAGTAACCAGTGGTGCTGGCAAGCCAAGATCACATCCTAATTGTTTGACTTCGTCCTTGTGAAAATCTTTTAATGGTTCTACTACTTGTCCTTGTGCTCTCAATGTTCTAACAAGCTCACTATCATTGTGATGTGTTTTTATTGCATCCGCTTTACCTGGTAGAAGTATTTATATTCTGTGAGAATAAGATTCTCTTGCTCGCAGTGAATATAAAAAATAATAAAGCACAATTGTCAATTTACCACTAGCTAATGCACTCGCACTTTCTATAAGGTCAGGCCTTAAAGTGCCTTGTCCAAGGAACACTTCTTCCGGCTTGAGACCCATCTCTGCCATTGCTTCATTGGCTACTCTTACAAAAACATCTCCTATAATTTTTCGTTTCTCTTCCGGATTGGTTGTTTGACATAACATTTTAGTTACTCTAGTTCTTGGGCTAGTTGCAGTGCCACATATTCCTTTGTTATTAATGGTATTCGCATTGGCTACTGGCGTCACGTTATCTAAGGGTACCGTTGTAGTTCCTTGCATGAAGTATCGTCCAGCATTTATAACTTTTAATCGGATTCCCAATTGTGCAAAAATTTGTTCCACATATTGTGACTCTGCTTTCCGCAAAAAGCCGTTATTGATATGCAGAGCTATGACTTGATCCTTATTTAAAGCTTTATGCAACAATGCTGCACATACTGTAGAATCCACACCTCCGCTCACTAATAACTATGATCGTTTTTTTCTATTTTAATTGATATTTTCCAAGATTGATTACATTTTATATAATTATTTCAAGTATCACAATTCCAACTCTATTTTTTCACAAATTACAGACTCTAATAATCATTAAAATGAGTATAAGTGCGTATCTTACCAAAACTTTCTTGTTGCCAACTGTATCTCTGATGTACTGAATACACTGCGCCTCCCGGCCGCGAAGCGTGTAATTGCCAGTAAGGCCAGCGATACCAAACAAAAAATTGTGCAACATCGTCTTGCCATTAGGTGTAAGATCTACTTCGGGGTGAAATTGTACTCCATACAAATTCATTTTATCGCTTGCTATTCCTGCTATAAAGTTTGATGATCTGGCAGTAACATGAAAATTATCAGCCACCCTATCTATACTGTCTCCGTGCGTTAGCAATACCAATTGTTCTTTTTCCAAGCCCCTAATGGATATTTTTTTGTAAGTATATTATATCGTAAAGATAATATTTGCAGTTAATTCTAATAATATTTTTCTGCATTTTGCTTACTTAAATAATAGACACTTGGAATCTATTTCAATTGGAAATTGGCCATCTTCTCGACCATCCTTACTAATTACAGTGCCTCCAAATTCCTTGTTTATCATTTGCATGCCATAACAAATGCCTAGTACTGGGATACCTATTCTGAAAATATCTGCATCATATTTAGGTGCATCTTCTGCGTACACCGAACTTGGACCTCCAGAAATTATAATAGCTCTACAAATTGACAATTGAAATAAGTAATTGCTATTTAATATCAAGATCACATTTTTTTACCACGCTGAATAATCTTACTTATAGCCTTTTTCTTGAAGGGTAAATGCAGATGTGTCAAGAGGCAGAATTTCACTATGAACATTTAATTCACGAATCTTTCGATCGATCACTTTGCCATACTGCGCTCCTGCATCTAGGATGGCCACTTTCTCATCACATGCCATGCCCAGTGTTCCTTCGCTAGCCCCATTATTTCTCTCTGCGCGAAACAATAATCCATCCGCGCTTTTTTCCATTTCAGAATTTCTGATATTGCTATTGCTATTGCTGTGATTTCAATAATCCTACAAAATTTTTATACAAATTCAATAATTCTATTAAACCTAATCGTAATTAACAGTATACAAATATGTAGACAATAAAAGATACTTTAGAATGTCTTTGAAATCTCTATTTGCAATAATCTCATAAAGAGTGAAGTTCTATGTTAAGATTAGAATAGCCATAAAAATATGGGAAGAGAGGAGAGATATAAACATGATAGAAAGATATTTACATGTTTTCTAACACTGGCTAATACGCGATATCAAGGCTAGATACATTATAAAAAAAAGAAAACATGCTCTCCGTGTTATCGCTTGTAACTGGGTCATGATCTTATTGGTAAATAATCATGTCAGAGATGTTATTCAACGCTGATTATGTATGAATTGCCACATCTTTTCAATCTTACAACAAGCAGATGATTAAGATCGAATCGTATATCACATTTAGAAATATAATAATTTACTAATTATTGATAGCATTTTGAATTTTTGCAATAAATACAGAAGTTTTCCAGAGCTCCCTTCTATGGACAATAGCTAAAGTGTATGTAAAGTGTAAATATAAAAGATGCTATTATATACTGTGGTCCGATTAAGTTCTGACAACTACTGTATATTAAAGGTATTTTATTTAACCCTCTTGATCCTGCAGCGGTACGTGGACATACATTTTATACTGTTTGAGGAAGGACTGAAACGATGTTTAAGGAAAAATTACTAAATACGATGTTTAACAAAAAATAAATAACCGGCCGTAAATTTTACGAGCACGTTTCTTAGAAATGGAAGTAGTATAATAGCGTAATCGGTAGATGAATCATTTTCTTAATGGCTAGCAAAGTATATCGAGAGACTTACCAAATTATATGAGGCAGAGAATATTTCACGGACAAATCACCAAGTAACGTAAAATTAATTACAGCAAAATAGAATGTGCACCCTTTGGACGAGGCAGCCATTCAATCGCCTGCAATAGCCATAGCCACAATCAGACATCAGGCTATGTTCAGCTCGAAAGTCTCCTAGTAAACCAATATTGTAATTTGAAAGTTCCTAAGAGAGGCGAGGCAAGAAATTTGATATTTATCAGGTCTCAGATAAATTCTTTCATAAAAACGATATTTCCTTTATTAACGTAGCGATGTTCCTTTCTATATTAAATTAAATATTTTATATAATAACTGTTTCTTTGATTGCTCACCCCGTTCAGAATTTACCTAGATCTTTTATCGAATACGCACGAATGACATGAAGATGTAAAAACATTTGTATTTATTGAGCAGCCCATTATTACAGCTGTAACTGCACATGCATACATATATGCATACATACAATTACACAAGAGTATGTGCAAGGGGTAGTTGTTCTATTTTTTTCCATTAACAGATAAGGGCAGATATTTTTCATTTTGCGCTTTATCTATAAATTGTTTAAAATTTATTTCATGTGTATATGGCCTAACTTCAACAAACCTAATGTAACCTACTTATTGTTAAAAAACTTAAAAAATTAATTTAAGATAATGCACTGGCAATTGCCAGTGTTCTTCGCATCGTCTAATTCAATTTCTTTGTCGAACCAGGAGATCCAATTTTTTTATTTTTTTAATCATAAGTGAATAAATATAACTGTTACGAATGAAAAATGTTAAGCATTTGTAATTCACAAGTTAGAATATATTGATCAAACATGACGCGAAACTTGCTATACATTCGTTCATTCGATCGCATCGAATATTTTACGCAAATACGAATCTACGGAGGAAGATTCTCGATAACGGACCAGAAACTTTTACAATTAGATTCATGAATAACTTAGCAAATGCCTTTCAACCTCTTACGACACATTTCAATATTTAGACAAATCAATTTTATCTAAAATATTAACTTGTTTCTATTTTTATTAAACTTGTATTCGTTGTACTCGGCAAACAAATATGTTTTTCCGTGTGTACGCGACGGCGCTAATCACGCCGTGTCATATTATTTTCCGTGTCGATTATGCGAGACACAAAAAAATAATCAACACCGCGGGCCGATTAAATGTATTATTCATTTAACTACGGAGAATGTAAATTCACGGTTGCCGATATCTCGGTAACGTGAGAACATAGTTTTTAGCGTTTCAAGCAATTTACTGGAAACGCAAAAGTGTATGATCGATACCTACGATCGAGCGATAATGATTAGAATGTATGTAGCTTATATTGTTAGCTACCTGGTTCCGAAAGACGCGTGATGTCTGTCCAGTAGTCGTGTCCAATATGGCGTGTGTATTGTGAATTGTATTAACGTGCAGGTAAGTTGATTCGATATTTCACGACTTACGCGTGACAAATAAATCGAAAAGACGAGAATCAGAGAAACGTACGGTTGTTATTTTCCGGGATTGTAAATATTTCCATTCATAAATCCTCCGATCAGATATTAATGAGATATTTTCCCTTAAAATATGTGAACTTCGTCAACCTTTGCACCTTCAAGGCCCGTTTGTCGTGGTGCATTTGTGATGACAGGTGTGTCGTGTGGAAAAAATTCAATTGAATTGTTTCGCTGTAAGCTGGAAATTTGTCTGTATAAAAAAATTAATTGTTTTTTGCCTTAATCTGATTTTACTACGTGATAAGCTTTGTTGTTGGCAATTGTTATTGCAGCCTGAACGGAACACCGTTACAATTAGGTAAACTGAACCGACAATGATAAAAACCAGAAAAAGTATGGAATAAATTATATAGATTTAATACTGTATTTCGCGTCAAATATAGTTAATGAAATTCTTCTGACAAGATGTGACATATCTATTTTGACTTACCGTTGAAATTACTATGGAAATAAAGTGAGCTCGAAGGAACCCTGGTTTTTCAAAGAATTACGTGTAGAAGTTTATCTGCTCTTTAATAGAAATAAAAAGTTTGTAATTCAGAACAAAAATATATCATAATATAAATGTAAATGTCATAATATAAATAAACAGTGCTGTACCGAGACAGATAGGTGCCCCTGACTTTATAATTTAATTGTCTTCTAACGTGACATTGCTTACAATTCATATCATTTGTTTCAGAGTTTGCAATGATTTGTTAATTATTTATGTATGTGAATCTATGATCTATAATACAAAAGTTATTTTGTTTTTTTTAGGTTCTGCTCCTGCCTTTAGTGCAATCATTTTTTTGTGAGCTCAGGGAATGAGATAAATACTACAAAACTTGTAGTAAGACAATGTACAATGAACTACAATGGGAACATGCCAGATTGGCACCAATATAATACCTCACAAACAAATGAAGTTACATTACCTACGCAAAATGTAAATTCTGGTCACCTCGCATTTGTTCCTAATGTTGGTGCGCCGCCACTGAATGCGATTAATCTTAATTCTGAGGGTTTGAACAAGCATCAGAACAATGCAAACTTCAATCCAAGAAATTATCAGTCCTACAACAATGTTCCAAGCGGGCCGAGCATTCCAAACAACAGCCCCCTCGCATCTATGGTCCAAATGCAGAATTGCATCGGTCATTATGGTTCTCCAAATACAAGAAACCCTATGTTGGACAATATCAATTCTTCTGTGGATCCGAGGAACACTGCGGTCGGGAATATAAACGATGAAGCAGGATACAGAAACAACCAGGTGCCTTACCATGGAGCTATCGGTCACTTGACCGGACCTAGTTGCAATTTGAATACATCGTCTGGACCAGGGGTTGGACCCGTTGCTGGAACAAGAAATAATTCTGGAGCTGGCCTTGGAGCTAATCCTGGTAACGGAACCGGCCCTGGTCCTATGTTTGCTCCTGGCCCGAGGCATGGACCTATGTCAGTGCCCGGAGCAGGCTCTGGATCTGGAAACATGGGACCAAGAAATACCAACATGGGTTCTGTACCACCGTCTGGGAAACCAACCGCTTCGTTCATCCCTTGTAAAGGTTTGTGCTGTAATTCGGATCCTAATGTTAATTATCAGCAATGGGAAAAATTTGGATCGTATCAAAACAACGCTTCATATAGGGATAATGTACATCCACCTGGTTACCAAGTGGAAAACAGGCACTTTGGGAATAATTGTAATTTTAGGAAAGACAATTTAGAGGGTAAAGAAGTAATGGGTTCTGCATTACCGAACACACCAGCCGTAGATCATAGAAGAAATTTTGTAGATTATAAATATCATAAGGATCATTTGATCCATAGAAACTATTCGACCTCTTCGGGAATGTTCCATAATTACCCTATGCAAAGTTACAATTATTCGGTGGAACATCAGAAGTATGCGTATCCCTCGAAGGAGCATATGAAAACGAATAACATGAATATTCCAAATCCGGAGATGATGAAGCATCAAGAACAGAACTTTATGGTTCAAAAATTCAATAATAAACAATTTCAATATCAAAATGGAAGTATGTTACCGAAAGGAATGCCTGGTTTAAACATGAACTCGAGTATACCATCGTCTACGCAGAATCCTTACTTCAATTCACAATTTCCGAGAAACATTTCCACCGAAATGTCGCATGAACGTCAAGAAGCCACTGAAAATACTGCGATGGCGAATAGAATGCCGAGTACTCATATGCATAATTCTTCTCCACAGCATCAAGTGTACCAGCATAAAATAGCAATGCAGAAATTTTCAATAGAGAATTGCCTCAATGAACTGAGCAGAATACCAGGTTATCAGTCGCATCCAAAGTACAAGGAATGTGTCCTCAAATATAGAGAGGTGTTAAAACTACAACAGTCCTCTGGTTATCAAAATCCAATTCAATCGACTTCGCGTGTACCAACGCCTGTGAATACCACGGTGCCGCCAATCAATTTACAATTTGATCAGAACGGCATGCTGATAAACTCCAGTTACCTTTCCGATGGTTTCACTAAACTGCAACCTACATCCATGCAACAACCAACGGAAAACATAGACAAGCAGAATAAAGATCAAGGCTTGAGCAATGAGAAATGTCAACAGTCGCAGCTTGCGGAGCAATTAATGATCTCTCCGCAAAATGAACATGTACCTTCTCCTTGTGCAGAAACGTTTCAGAAACAAAATCAATTTTCGATGCACAAGGACTTGAATCAAAATCAATTGAAAGTACAAACAAGCAAAAATCATAATTTGAATACGTTGAGCGATAATAATAGCAACGAAGCGATGATGCAGCAGAAAGCTTCTAAAGATTTTGCCAATAAACCGGTGCTAGATGTTCGACAATTTTTGGCTAATTGGGACGAAACCGACGATGAAGAAGAAACGACAAATTTACCGAATACTGTTTTAAATGAAACAACTCCTGTGGTTGTGGTAAGTTATGAAAATATAGATCTTTCGTCCAAACGGCTACGAGGGATAGAGGTACCAAGAAAAAAGAGTTTTTGTTCGAACGAGACGTTAGAAAATGACAAGGAGGACGAAGCGAACCTCGTAACAGCCCAAGGCTTGACGATATCTTATTCTTCTCCGGTTGATAATCCTGAAATTACCAAAACGCCCAAGAGAACCATCGGAGAGGGTGTGATGAAGCCTGGAAGTATCATACATTGTATTAGCAATGGGCCAGACGAGATACCTACGATTCACATAGTGGACAATTTAGAGATAAGTAACATCCTTGGAGCTTCTAATGACCAAGTTATTCAGACTCTAGAGAAACAAAAGACGATATCATTCTTTAGGGAATCGAGTAACAACGAGACAGAAGCGATGGCTTTGGAAAGTACAGAACACCAGAATAAAAGTGACACTAACGTATTGCCAGCAAATTATGGAGAACCTTTGGATGATGTTAATAAGGAGGAAGCTGGAATTTCTGAGTCCATGGAGACAAATAATCAGGATTTAGAAACTCTGTCAGAAACAGCAAAAACTAATCTCGACGTTTCTGACAATGTAGAATTAGAAAAACAACGGAGCTTTGAGGAATCTCACAATCCTGATGATATAAGCCTACCGGACTTACCAACCTCGGAGTGTACACCAATTTCCACTACGCTGAACACTCCGATTCAATCTGATAGCGAAGAATCATCACAGAACATAGAAGATCTATCGATATCAACGAATCCTATAGAAGTAATGCAAAATAGTCCGGTGATCAGTTTCACGCAGTTGAACAGCGAGGAAAAAATAAAGAATAGAGTGCTTGGCAGTTTAACACTGGAATTGCAGAAAGAAAATCGTTACAAGAGTAACGAGGGTAATGCTAGCGACGAGCAGGAGATAACATTAAGTAATTTTGACTTCTCGGATAATTTCAAGTCGAAGTCGGACGAAATAAGTAAGAGTAAGCAAGCGAAAAGTCTCGGGCTCAACACTGCAAGGAAGAAGGTATTTTTAATCGATGGGAAAGAGAGTGCATCTAGAGTTTTGAATACATGTGGAATTTTAACATCAATGGAATACGAATTGGAAGTACAAGAGACAGTGGACGATGAAAAGAATTCAGATCATGGATCTCCGACTTATGAAGAGAGGTATAAAGATATTAGGCGTCCGAAAGAAGCAATTAAAACTGCGCCTCGTAGAAGAGGCTCGATAGAAAATTTAAGTCCAACAGAATCCAGCGATGAAACGGAGCCGAAAAATGAAAGTAATTCTTTCAGGAGAAAGAAAAAAACTGTATCATCCAATGCTGCTTGTCCAACATCCTCTGCAATTGAAACAAAAAAAAATTTAGATAGAAATTTAATTGAAAAGAAGAATATTAATAGTTCGAGACAGTCGAAAAGTCTTGAAGCAAAAAAACTTAACGATTCGAGCTCGTCACAAGCCGAAGAAAATTCTGTGTGCCATATGACTTCTCGCTATAAACACTATTCTGTTGCTGTGATAAAGGATAACAACGCTACTATAAGTGATAAGAGATCTTACGGCACGACAGACAGAATATCAAGTGAGAAAACGGCTGAATCTAACAAAGCAGTTTTTACGTTGCACGAAACTTTTAAATTATTACAAAAAGATCTGAAAGCTGTGGATGGAGATGTTAAATACACTGCGGAGGAAATACGTTTGCTAAAAGAGTACAGGAAGAAGAAAGAAAAATGTCACCAAGCTCATGATACACAAACTAATAATAGTAAGGATAATAAGATAAAATGTAGGAAAGTTGAAGAGCAGAACACGCAGAAAGCCGATAAAACTGCATTGTATCATAGGAATAAGTTGGAATGTACTCAGCTTAAACAGAGTAACGATATATTGTTAACGCGTAAGGTAGGTTCGGAAGAAAATTCTGTAGCCAACGTCGATTCACAGAATATGGAGATACAAGAAGAAGTAAGAAGTCATTTAGGTTCGAAGAATTCGGAAAAAAATACTGAATTTGGAACTCAGGTCACTAACGTGAACTTGAAAATTAAGGACAGCGATATTGATAAAGAATTAATTTTAGGGAGTAAGAACCAGGAACATGCAAAAGATTCTCTGGAGAGGATCAAGATAGAAATTAATGTATCTTGTACGGATAGAAATACCAAGGGACAGGAGCAGAACAGAAGATTATCGTACGATGATCGTAGTACATACAAGATTGACGATTCGCCTTCTTACCCAGATACGTCTGATGGCCAGCGGAGATTAAACGCCAAAGATCAAGAAGAGAAAACTCGCAGAGTATCCGATAAATTCACTGTAGCAGTGGATGTTACAGAAGCGAGTCAAATTAAAAACGACGCGGGAACGAACTTAAATGCCTTGCTAAGAAAAAGGCGAAAAAGTTCGTTGGATACAAACGAAGAATCTAGCAGTAGGAGTTCCAAAGAAACGTGCGATATGTCTTTGAATAGTCAGTCTTTCAACCAATCCTTTAAGAGTGCGGAAACAGTCGATGCTTCTAATCGCGATACTAACAACGTCGATATAAATATTAAGTCAAAGAATGCAATATCAAATACTGCCATAATTAACGCGAATGTTACTAAAATTAAGGGGAACAAGCCTGAGGGAACCAAAGAAGATCCTACAGGTGTGAATGATAGAGCGGAGACGTCGAGTAAAATAGAAAAGAAAAGTTCTAAAAAACTTTCGGAAAGTAATCTGATCGATCCAAGTGCAGAGTCACTGAATAATTCGGATGGTCTAGATTTGAGTCTTGATACACTGGTATATAAGAATGCGCATAGCTATCACTTGGACGAAAAGTTTGAGGAGAATAGTTATACGGGTAAGTGGAAGAAGCCAAAGATAGACGACATTTTCGAAGACTGTAATATATTCCAAAGTAGCAGCGGATATATGAATCCGATCTTCTCGAGTATAGATATGTTGGAAGATTTGCATACAGTTCCTGTATACACTACCAAAGATGGCAAAATATCCTACAGCCCTAACCGGAGATTCACGTATCACGAGCTGATGATGGAGGCTCGTAAACGGGAGGCTTCATCCTCTACAAAAAAATACCATTACGCAGATACCTGGAATAGCTATCACAACCCGAAGTTCAACAAATTTTATAAGAAGAAGCGGCAGCATGGCCTTAACGACAAGAAAAAACACGAGTATAAAAGTACTAAATATCTTTACGATAGAAAGAAGAATTATTCCGATGAGCTTTATAGCAGGAGTCACGTTAAGTACAAAGATTGTGTTCACAGCATTAGAAACAACAATGCTGTATGGTCCGATCACATGAAAATCGATAAAATGTACATCAGTAGCGATTCTGACGAGATCATAGATCGCAATAAGTTTCAAATTGTCGAAGAGAATAATCTCAAAGAAGATCACGGTAATAGCAGTAAAACGATCGTTAAGTTGCATAAAGATGAATCTGTTCACGAATTAGATCTGAAAGGTAAAGATAATGTAGGCGGCAATCTTTTCGATAAAAATGGAGAGGAGTCACATGTAATTCAGTCTCAAATGTTTAATGCCAACAAGGAAAATGAAAACTGTAAAAATGTTAATAATGATGCACAATTGAATTCACCGGATAATGAAAAATATGATGCCGATGGTATAGACAAAACTGAATCTACAGCTTTGGATAAGTTATCAGAAAATCTTAGTAATGAAAATAAAAATATGAACGATGCACCTGTGTCTAAAATTATGGATGTAGTTGGAAATGAAATTACCGAAGACGAAGAAAAGATGCGTTCAAATGATGATCCTTTAAATTCAAAATTGCTCAAGGAGAAACCTTCACCTGATGAAGATAAACAAACGTCTGAATTATGTGATTCTAAAGAGACGGATGATAAAATTACATCTAAGGAGACACATGTTGAACAGCGTGATGGCATTGAGACGAAGAAATGTGATGAAACTTATCCGCATGAGACAGAAAATAGTACTAGAAATTTTGAATGCACAGAGTTTAGCAGCAATTTGGAAACTGATAAAAGTAATGTCAAAGAATCGATAACAGAAAAGGAAGCTTCAGAATCGCAGAACAACTTTAATGATGCGGTTGATCAGATATTGGAAACATCTTCTGTAACAAAAGTAAGAACAAAAGAAAAATCTGAGGAGGAAAAAAATATTAATATAGAAATTACACAAGAAAACACAGAGCTTATTCAGGAGACTAAGACCCGGAAAAATGATAATACACAGGAGGAAAATGTGAATAACAATATACAAGGAAATAGTGGGCTTTTGCAACACCAACCTAATAATGATTCATCAGAAGGCACTTCTTTACTGAGCCAACAAAAAGGTCAATCTCAAGGAGTACAGATATTAAATGTAACGACTGATCAGAAAAGTAATTCAGATGAAAGTGTCAAACCTAAAGATAAGACTAGTATGATTTCAGAGCAAGATGATGAAGCAGTTATTGAAGAACAGAGTTTCATTGGTTTCTCAAAAAATGAAATTTGTACTATACCTTTTAAAGATCAGATGGAATTTATTTTACCAAACACAGAGGAAACCCCATTGGACCTTGAATTAAGACATAATTTAGAGGCTGTAAGTTCCCTGGATAATTTACCTAGTGTTTTTGAGCACAAAACAAATAGCAATGTAAATCCTGCAGTAGAGGAGGAAATGCCTGTTTTAGAGTTGTGTTGTGATATACAAGATTCAGGAATGGTTAATAAGAGATATGACGATGAGATTGAAAATGAAACAAATTCTTTGGGACAAGGTTCTTGCAAAACCTCAGATCCTGTAGATATAAAAACAGTACCTAAACTGATCATAAAGAAAACTGATAATATTCATGCAAATTCAGAATGCTCGTTGGATTGTACAGATTTCGTCGGAAAATATGATACGCAATTGTCTGATGTGCGTCCAAAAATACCAAAAATGATTATTATGAAGAGTAGATCTCGTTCCGCAACACCAACAATCGAAATTTTTGAAAAGGGTAAATCCGATAAGGTTCATCTTCCAGAACAGAACGACGAACTTATGGATGTGGATAATAGTGACACCGAGCAGTATACATTAAAACAAAATAATTATGAGAACAAAGTGCCTAAAGTAAAAATAAAATTGGAAGAAATATCGTCAAAAGATTTAAAATTATATTTAAAGCGAAAGGCTACTAAAAAGAACATGCCAAAGACGAAAGTTAAGAAAATGAAAATTCGGGAGACTATGGATAGTTCTGGTACAGAAGCCACAGATTCGGATGAAGAAGGTAAAGATTTTAAAGAATTAATAACCAGCGATACGGAAACCGAAAGAGTACCTAAACTGAAATTGAGGAGACAAGAGGAAGAAAAACCGATGTCACATAGAAGTTCGGAAAAGGATCTGGGTGTTACCAAGATTTCTTCGAAAAGGATTAGGAGGACGAGGGAAGAGGACTCGAAACATTCCACAAAATACGATAACACTAAGATCATCAACGAGGAATTGAAGAAAAAATTTCCTCACTGCGTAATTGAAAAAATCCCAAAAGTCATTATAAAAAGAACGCAAATTGGAGCAGAATTTAAATGCGAAATTAGTAAAAGTAAGAAGATTTGGGTCGCTGAAACTCCCAAATGGCAACCTAGAGTCAAATTACAGAGGTTGGAGGTTTTGGATCACATGGTGAAGGATTTGAAGCAATCAAAAATCGCAGTGAACGATAAACTTGAATCATTTATACAATCGCAAAATTGTAGTACAAAACATCAGGTTCAGGAAAATAAAGGAAAATTGTGTAGATCCAATTCGGTATCCGATTTGCCTGCCGTGAAGTATAAGCAAAGACGATTATCAGATTTTAGTTACCTAAAAGTAGATTCGAAATTGTTCGAGCTGAATGTGGATAACGAAAGAAGAAACATTAAAGAAAAAGAGAAAGAGAAACTATCTCTTGAAAACAGGGAGAATCACAGTAATCCTAGGGATGATAATGAAAGGAAAACGAAAGAAATCGAGATGGAACATTCGTTTAGAGATGTTTTAGACAATGATTCGAGTGCAAAGAAAGAATACTTGCCTTTTGGGATAAAGGAAAATACACCTGATGTAGAAATTAAATTTCTAAATTCTGGCATAAGCTCATGCAATACTGTGTATAATAATAACTCGATAATTGAAGTAGACACCTCGGACGAAAGTCAAACTACGATAGAGATTTTGCCAGCGTCACCAGATTGTAGTGTGGACGAAGCAAAAGGCGCAGAATTTGTTAGTGGACTAAATACAGATGATGCGATACCGACTCAATTGGAGTTGGAATTAGAACTCATGGACAACAGTCTGCGTTCAAGTATGCTTGCCTCAAATAGTGAATGTTTATCGTACTCTGAAAACAAATATATCAATAACGAATCGGGTAAAACGTACTACAACGAATTGCCACGTTCCTCGCAGAATAATATTTGTCAAAATTCTATCGAAAGTACAGGGTCGAAAGATTATTTTTATTGTAATGATCTATTAGTTAAAGAAGTGCTGGCCGCTAAAGAAACATTGAAAAAATGTCTATCACGATCGGAGAACGAAGATGCGGAAAAAAGAGGATCAAGGCTGAAAACTGTAGCTGAGAGGAAACAGGGTTTAAGTTTCAGTTTAGTAGATAACAGAAGATCTAATAAAGCTGATGACGAAATGAAAGTAAACAGGAAGTCTAAAAGTTCGGAAAAGGAAGAACATAAATTTTATCGCAAAACGAACATGGAAAATATTGAAGAAAAATGTTCGAAACGCGAGAACACATGTCATGAGGAGTATCCCACAGCCTCTACGCACGAGGACAATAGTGTACCTGAGCCGACTACAATTTCTTTGAAAGCTTCGAAGAAATTTAATCAACCAACTGCGATCGGTAATGATTCGGAAGAGTCACAAGAAGAGAAAGTTGAGAAGAAAGCTGGCAACAACACCGAGGACCAAAAAGATAACGATAGTTCAAACGAAGTGAAAACCAAGGAGGACAATATGCCGTTATTAGTGCCAGAGTTTGCTTTAAGCTTCGATTCCAGCTCGGATAGAGACAGCTCTAGGTCTCCACCTGTTATAACGAATCCAGATGAGACCGAGCAACTAATAGAGGATACGAAATTAATAGAAAACAAAATGATAAATCAAACTGAGAGAGTAGATGAGAACAAGAAACATTCCTATAAAGACTGTGAAATGAGTATCGCTGATATTATAACGCAATTAGCTTATCATGAAAAGGTAAATATGTTCGAGTACTTTAATAAATTAGAAAAGTTCTGTAAGACGTTTAATCTTAATGGTTTGTTACAGGCAACAATAAAGCATAAAAGATATTGCAATTTATGCGAGAGGTGGTTTCCTACGACTTCGCGACATCGTCGACATTTAGCCGGGTATCAACATCGTTACATGGAATTGAGTCAGCGTAAAAGCATTCACGCTCTTTTTATTCTGTTCACTGGCAAACCTTGTCCAAGATTATTGCCGGCACACACACTTCGCAGTGATTGTTCCATAGGAGAACTGACACCTCTGCAAATAGCTGTTCAGGTGAGATTACGTTCTGTAGGATTTTTAGGTTTCGAAATAAATTATCAATGCTTATTTTTACCGAATCGTTTTACAGGATGTCGCAAACTGCTTACAGTACACACAACCGAATCATAAAACAAAAGAATGATGGCAACGAGTTATTACGAATTATTTGATCTGCATAGTTGCATCTCCTGTGATTGGAACAAACAATGTGAGTACCTCTAGGAAGATATGTACTATATCGATAAGCCATGAAATTCATTTTGCGCGACTTTTGAAGTCGGTGAATTTGTACATTGTGACCATGATTACTACTTTTTGGTAATTACATTACCATTATATATACAGTGCTCCTCAGTTGAATAGTCTCGGGTAAAGATCAATAAGTACATTCAAGGCTATGTAAAAAAGAAGCATTTTGTTGAAAAGTTGTGCTTACTTGTTAACAAGAGCTATCCAAGTGAACAGCACTGTATATACACGTGTGCATAAAGTGGATATCAATTAACTTCGCCAAGGAAAGCTTTGTTGATTGATATTAAAATGTTAAAAGTTATTTGAAAAATAAAAAAAATTATTTTAAGTAGTTAGATGTTTAGCCAAAGATTTTAGCAAAAGAAAAGATAATGATACACGTTAGATTATTAATAGTTTTCGAAGGCTATAAAGTCTTTTATTTGTACAAATGAAAATATGAGTATCACAGTGAGTGAGTGTGCTCGTTATAAATTTTATTTATGTTGTGAAAAGACTTATGTATACAATATAAAAATATATATAATATATATATACACATACACACACATATATATATTCAAAGATATATATATGTATTCATATTTATTATTCTTGTTTTAAAACAAAAGAATATGCATTTTGCAGCGTTAAACAGACCTAAAGGTATATATAGTTAAATTTGTATAAAATTATATAATTGAAACAGGGACGGTCAGAGTAAGAAGATGTCTATATTATTTGTTGGAAAATATAATGAACTGTGAGATAGTAAAGTCTCAAAAATTTATATCGGAATGACAATGTATAAATGTCGAAACGATAGAATCGTCAATTATAATTTCAAAAATATCATCTGCGTTTTACATTGTATTTAAAATATTCTGCGACAGAGGATTTTAAAAATATAAGAAAAGATGATTATAATTTAATTTGTATAAAGAGAAAGAACTCTCATAGAGTTAGGATAGAAAATCTGTACATAGTCCTTGTTCACTCTTCTGTTCACAATTGATTCAAATTATCTGAATGTGCCTAATGAGTTATTGTTTATGCAAGTAACAGAGTTTTTAATTGTTTTAAATGTTGCAAATGATTTTCATATTATTCTATGAATTTATACATATTGGGAGTGGGAAATGTCCTTAAAATGTAAGTTCCTGGCTATAAAAGGAATGAGATAAATATATTCCTTGTTAAGAGGCTAAAAAACAAATGTTATACTAATACAGGGTTAACAGACTATGTTGATGATTGTTTTATAATTTTTTTCTTCTGGTTTACATTCCAAAGAATAAGAATGCGGTAAGAGTATGTTTATTGAGAAGTCTTGTCACCGATTTTTATAGAGTATTGAGCAGTGGATTAACATTGTTGGGTCATTTATTAGCAACTTTTTAAAACTCAATAATATTAATTAGTTTAAATTGTTTAGCCCGCTAACAACATCGCGTGATATTATTAGATATTCATGATATTTGAAATTTGCTGGAAAAGTGGCTAAAAGAGCTCAGGAAGAATGACTACAGCTATTTCAATCGGGATCAATGTCATAGTACGCATCCATTCATCGGTGTTCTATAGAAATCAGTGGATCTAGTTTTATCATTGACAATGAGTGCAACCAAATGAAAGAAATATATACATATATAATATATATAAGTCTACGAATTGTTATTTCACTTAATATTTTGTTTTTAATGAGTTTGTTTTAATTTTTTCATATTTTATTCGCACGAGTGCCTTAAAATACACCTAACAGTATTTGTCGTTCGTATCATGTTACATATGTCATTGAACAGAATTACCTTTCAAATATTCTTGTACAATATATGTATGTGTAACATACGCCGCAGTTATGGGAACATTACAAATATATAAACGTGTAAGTACATAAATAACTTATGTTTACGAACCTGTGCATGGCTTGTGTCTTACGATGGTCATCGTGATCGAGAGAAAAAATATTTTCGAACAAAATGTGTTCTTCGCATTCCTTTATATGCGTTTAAGATAAATTCTGTGCACAGTAGTTTCTGCCAGGAAAGATGTTCTTATGATTGAGGCTTTGTTATACAAATATTTTATGATGTCACTGCGTGTTCTATGTGCCTAAATTTTAAGAAATTCATATGGATCAGAAATTGAAACATGCATAATACTACTTATACACGCGTTCAACACAGTGTGGATATACGTACACCACCTGCATGGTGAACAGATGGAAAAGTCCATAATTTTTTATGAATATGACTACTCGATGGAAAATGAGTTGTTTGACAAATTTGGTGTTCTACTTTAAATAGAATGCATAAGATGATTCAAATATTTTGGAGTGTTCTTGATAAGAGTGATCACGTAAATTAAATACATCAAATATATAAATATGACAATTTATTGTTTGGCATTCTTCGTCTAAACTTCGACTCTAACGATTTATGTAACGAAGTACAGAATTACGACATTCGTGGAAAAAGAATGTTTAGCATATGCTTTATTTAGAATTTAGCTGACATGTTTGTTTTTTTAGAAAGATTCAATTATTGACTTCCACTAAAATTAATTACTATAAGATTGCACTGATCTATGTAAATTCATTCGATTGAAATAATTTATACAAAAGATTGAAAAGGAAAGGGAAATTCTTCTATTCTCTGTTTAGTCTATTTAGATTTTTATGTATAGGTTGAGAATCAATTATAAAGAATCACGTTAATAGAGGTGGATTTTGTGAGAGCACTTTTGTGAGGTAACGAGAACATTTTTTCGGTAACTTATATCGAACATTTATTAGCGGGCGAGGAAAAATGTTACCATTCACAACAACCTGATACTGAACTTTCGTTTGTAAATTTTTATACTTTTAATCATAACATTGCACGCTAGATATAAATCGGAGGTGGCACTATCTAAATAGGGCAGACCTGTATAGAGAACTAAGTGCAATTGTACATTTTTACAAAGTTTATATCTGACTATTCCATAAAAATATATTAATCTCTGAAATGGTTGTTAGCCGTGCAATTCTAAATCAAGCGAATCATTTATACAGCTCTGCTAGTTTTGTACACAGTGTGCGAATAACATACGGTAAAAAAAAAGTTTGACATATGTTTATTAAAGTAAGCTGTGAGTGTGTTTTAGATCTGTAGCATTTTCTTCGATTTCACTATCTCGAGCAAAACTGTTTCGTTTTAAAATTTTTCGAACGAACTTCAATGCGAAATGGAACTGTCTCGAAAACGGTTACAAAAGTGTTACATATCTAAGCGCCGGAACCATTCCATAGTTAGAATAAGAGGCTTAATTCATAGAAATAAGAATTGTACGAATCAATAGATTATTTTCTGTTATTGTACTTAGGCTACAGAAGTGTATGCAAACGTCTAGATGATATATTAAAAAAAACAATAAATAGGAAAATTATCATACGTTTGTCTTTTGATTTAAGTAATCCCTAATCCTTATATGAAAACTAACTCGAGAAGTTTAACATCTGTTTCATAAAAACAACTAGAAATAAAATGCAAATTTTGTATGAACAACGGCATCATCATCATTTTTTGGAATATTCCAAGTCAGTGTACGATTTTCAAATCACTTATACATTGAAGGTGATTCGAGGCGCAACATGGAATAAATGTTATAAATATATTTTATTTTTAATTATTTCTACTCGAACAATTAATACATCTATTTAATTTTAACGTTAACCCTCGTGTAGTTAATTGTATAGTGCGATAAGATGATGCATAATCAAATAACGCGTTATTGATCAAACTCGAGCGAGCACAGGAGGAGGCATGCGCATTTTTCCTACGTGTAAATGGCAGGAGAATGATGTTTTACAAGGGTTTGCAAGTGTTTTTCCAATTTTTTACGATCTTGTTGTATGTGTCCGGTGAGACGTTAGAACCGAAGAAAAATGAAAAACGCACTAGCCTCCGAAATAATTATCAAACAGCTATGTGCCTCGACAGCTTTAAAATTCACCAGGATAAAATTATTCGAACGCAGGAGTCTCGGGAAAGGGGTGCTAAGTTTCTGAAAGAGTATGACGTTAATTCCAGGGAGGAATGTATAAAATTTTGCTGTGATACAGAAGCCTGTGACGTGTTTGTTTTCGAAGAGAAGGTATGTATTCGTAATATTTTTGGTGTACGAATTATGATCGAAGGTGTGCATCCAGTTTGTCAACGTTATCCATACTCTTATATAAAATAATAAATTAAATTTCATACCGTACAGAGACCTGGAAGTTGTTACCTTTTTCAATGCGGCCCGGCAGATGACTTCAAATGTAAATTCACGAGTCACGGCAATTATAGCAGCGCTATACGCGTTAATTATAACACGCGAAGTAACTCACAGTTGGAAGAGGAGATTAGAATTTCTCAGCAGGAACACGAATTAAAATCTCTCAGGTAAATGACAAATATTTGAACCATTATAATAATAATCTTTCTTCTCGCTTTAATATAATTTTAAACGAGCATATTTCGGTCACAGAAAACTAGCAGAACCAGTACCACCAGAGTACTTCTTCACCGAGCCCTCTGTAAAATTAATTGCAACCTTGGCACCGAAAATGTCATTAACAACACCTCTGCCTGTTAAACAAGGTATTTGTAGATAAAATTAAATACGATTCTTTACGGGTCAAATAATTGATTATTTCATTCGTTTAGCTTGTACCCAAAATCAATACGAATGCCGTTCGTCTGGAGATTGCATAGCGGTGTACAATGTTTGTGACGGGATTCCTCAATGTGCGGATGGATCCGACGAAGCGGCAGATCAGTGTCGGACAGAAAAGCCACCGATATCTCCGCCTATTATTCAAGGACCACAGCCACCTCCGCCGTTACCAGATATCATAAAATATCAACAAATGGCCGATTCTCATAAACCCCTCGGTCCATTGTATGCTCGTGTTCCGGAAGTGAATCCTTGGGAGCTGCCTAACATACCTCACCAAGCGATCCCGCAACAACAGCTTCTGTATCCTGGACAACAAATGGAAGTAGCCCAGATGCACAGGGGTTTCGGTATGCCGGGCTATCAATGGGATTATCAGCCTATTATTGATCAGAATAAAGACGTTTATAATTCGTACCACGAGCAAAACAATCTGAATCCTTATGAACGTAAGTGGTATATTTAGAAGTCGTTACACTGCTTACTTACCTGGTGAGCGGCATGTACATTGAAATTTATACGCTTGTAGAAGATCAACTGCACATCTTTAATCATAAGGGATCGAGCGTGATAGGGGAAAAAGAGGCGGATAGGTGAGACAACTATTTGCACTAACGAAATAATGTGGATATGTAATTGATTATTTAAAAATTTTTAGTGGTATGTATATAGATGCTAAACATCCGTACAATTCACATTTCGCGTTCTCCAATAGAGGAACGTGGCAAGGTAATCAAGTTTATTCGTCACCATCTCGTACATCAAACGTTCAACGGAAGCAGATAATAGAAACAGAGAAGAATATTATTAGTACAACAACACCAGCTTGTGACGTAAGTGTATTTTAGAACATTCAGTGTTGTCATGTTAACAGCAATTATTATTTTATCAGATATCACACGAACAGAAAGATGTGCCATCAAGAACTAAAGAAACTGAGGAAGTCAAGAAGCAAGAGGAAGAGCACGTGGTACAAGAAAAAGAAGTTATTCACGGTAATAAAGAAAACACGTTGAAGAATGAAAGTCCAAAGTATAGTCATACGCAAACGAAGCAATCGAAAGGTATGTGGGGTATCAAATAACACTGTTATCAACTTTAAATTTATCCGACTAATTTATTTAGGAATTTTTTCTTTTTGTAGAACATAAAAATGTGATCGTTATCAAAGATCACGCTAGGGAACATGGGAGAAATACCTTGATCCCTGAACATCTGAAGCAGCCGAATGAGAATCAAATTTTAAAACCGAGAGGCGCAGTTATATCATTGGCTTTAGGACTTATGATAACAGCTATTACAGCGACATTAATTGTTTGCCGATTACGCGTCGTTCGAAGGCGAGGTAGACGACACGGACCGTATGCTCACGATGCGGATTATTTAGTAAACGGAATGTATCTTTAAGTAAGTAGAAACATTCCGCAGTCAAGATGGAGTTTAAATATGTATATTTTCATACTATTGTTAAATAACGTAAAGCAGATTTAAGAAATGTCTTGAGTCTGTAAACGTAGCAACATACATTTTCCTCTTTGTTTACGAACGAAGTCTCCAGTTGCGTTTAGTATTTAAAAAACTATGTATGATATGCAATATACATTGTGTAAGAATAATTGTTACGATACTATACTTCGGAATGAATTGTAAGATTTATATGCTTCGTGAGAAATATCAAAATAATTCGTTAAATAAATTTTGATTTGAAAACTTTGATTTATGAAACTGGTAACGTGATTTGTCTCATAAAACATTGACAATACAGACAAGAAAACATAAACTGTTCGAATAACATAAATTTTAAGATAAATCACAATACAAGTTTACTTTGTAATTTAGATTTCCATAGAATTGAGGATAAAGCGTCCAAGGAAACAGGAACAATTTATAACAAAATTATATTTATATATAACTTTACAACTGTATAATACATGTATGTACTTATGATTCTTAATAATAGAATCATTCCTTTCAAGATTGCATTAGCTAGCTATGCTACAAATATCATTCTGGTTTGTACTTTAATTATGTATAAAAATGCTAAATACCATGGTATTTCTTAGTAGATTTTACATTATCATACAGGTTGGTAGCTTGCAATGGATCATTTTCACTTTACGAATATGTGTTTTTAAATGAGAGACATATACATGTAAGTACATAAATCTGACTGATCTATGTTATTGGACATAGCAAAAATATATAAAAATTGTTGGATCATTTTATTTTTTAATACTCGTATAAATATATATATATATATATATATATCATTAAGCCTAAATCTTCGTATGTGGTATTAAATAATTATGCAAGTCTCACTTAAAATTAAAAAAAAAAAAATAGTTCATTAAAGGATAATTCTTTTTATTAATATATAACGGGACTACTGATTTTCATCAGATCAAATAGAATTGAGTTTAATCAAATTATACAGATTTCTTTTTTACATTTTTAACGTATATTTCATTGTATAATAATTGGCTCGTTCCAATCTTATCGTGTATAGAGAGTGAGAGAGAGAGAGAGTAGTATTTCATCAGATATGAATATTGTACAATCGGAAGAAATCGGTATAAATCCATGTAAAAAAAAGATTTACATGTATTTATTTAAAAAAATATGCTTTATCTTTTCATTTGAATAAAATCAATAAAATAGAAATAATTTTACTTGTATGAAAAATAGTGATTTGTTCCACTACCGATACTATGATCAAAGTGGAAGATATAATGGCGATTGTAAATGGTTTTGTATGCTCGTTCAAAGTGAAATAAAAAATATTGTTCAATGACGCTGAAAACTGTATCTTTGACTGCACCTACTGTCGACCGGTACCTGCAGCCGCATTTTGCTGCGCTCGTATAAATTCAGGGTAATCGATATATCCATCGTTGTTGGTATCATCCATAGAAAGTATCGGATCTACTAATGTAACCAATTCGTCATCTTTGAATAATTTTTCTCCAGCCACCTGTTGTTTGTTCTCTTGATCTGAAAGATATAGCAATTATTATGTTTCTTTTATCAAAATATATTGCGATACCTGCATGAAACGTACCGTGCCAATGAATTAAAGACTTTACAAGCTCACAGCCATCTAACTTATTATTATTGTCTGCATCGTGCATTTTGAAGTAATGAAACTGCAATTCTTGTTCTGTCATTTTACTAGTATCTATCGGAACATCCATGTGCTCGGCGATGTGACTGCGGAAAATGTTAACAATTAGAGATCCAATATATGAAATATGCATGAGTCCAAATTAATGTAACGTACGCTTTTTCTTGAACTACATGGGCAGCATTAAGTATCTGCTGTGGATGTTCATGCCCATGATCTTGTTGCATGGGCATTTGATGATGCATCTGCTGTTGTTGCATAGGTACTTGTTGAACTGGAACTTGATGTTGCATAGGCATTTGTTGGTACTATGTAAAAATTTTAAGACAATATATAATTTTTTATAACAATTACAAAAACGCATCTAACACGATATGACAATGATGGTCTTAAAAGCATGTAAGATCTGCTAAATGAGACTACCTGCTGTTGAGGCATTTGCTGCGGCACTTGTTGTGGTACTTGATGTACTTGTTGAACAGGCTAAGAAAAATATGATATATATATTGATTTATGAATGTTTATGATATTATTTATACACAATTGAATGAATATTATCGTATTAATAGCTTCTGATGATTATAAATATGGAATAACGAATCAGTCTTGAACATAATAGTAAACATATGTTTCATTATCATAAGAGATAGGCTTACTTGTTGATAATGTTGAGGCGATACGCCTGGTGGAACTCTTTGTTGCTGACCATATATGTATTTACAATTGAAAGATCCGATTATAAAAATCCATAAACTCCAATTCATCTTGCTACTATCTGCAATCAATGTATACATTTAAATTTACATACATTCAAAATGTACATTAAACAAATAACATGGACACTTATTTAATAACGCAGATAATACAAGAGTTATAAACATGACAGAGAACGAAGAGACCTTAAAATATACCTTGTTTATGTTATACGTAAATATAAAAAAATTGACATGTACATAAGTATCTTCTTTGACTGATAAGACTGAATACCGGATCACAGACTTCAGGGTTATGTTACAATAATCATGCAGACTGACGTGGATAGCGAATGCGGAAGTTCTTACCATATTGTTAGAGGCGCTAATATCGCACTCGATGCTAAATCCCACAAATTGAATTCACTGATAGCGCATTCCGTATTCTTGAACGATTTATCAGAATCATTAAACTATTCACGAAAAAAATAAAAGCATGCTTTGAAATAAATTAAAAATTTTATTCTATGATTTATTTGTTTTTGCCTACAATATCAACGCTACGATTGCTTTCCATAGCGTACCGATAACGCTATGAGTAAAATAAAAATAGGCGATAGAGAAATGCATTTCTGTCCATAATTATTCTGAGTATATATATTCTTAAAAACAGAAGTTAATTTATTTTTTTTAAATAGTTGATTAGTTCTTAAGTTTCACCATTTGATGGCGCCATCATGTTCCTTCGAGCGTGTTATCGAATTTTGTGATAATGAATTTTCAAATATGAATTCGTTACGGAATTAATTTTTTTAATTGTAGAAAACTCGTATCTACGTTATACTCTTACTACGTACTAATTACATTTAGTTATATTGGTAATTGTGTAAAATCGTATAAAAGTCCGCAGCGTAGGGAACAAGAAAATGTTTACTTTATACTGCACTTTATAAATGAATGTAATAACATAGAGGAGGTAAATAAAAAGTATCTTATTCCACTGAGGATATACTATCTATTACCGCGTACTATACTTTAAACCATTATCAAAATAGTTCTCTCTTTATATTGCTTAATCCAATCGAAGAAATTATAGAAACGAATTTGCCTTATCCGTTGAATTATTTTACCAAGTCTTGGAAAAATAATTTATTACTCATACACACCTGATATTAAACCAGTATTAATTCGTATACGCAATCATAATGATACTAGACATGTTTTACCTAAAAATTTGTATCGCAGCTAGGACTTGTGAGGTCGATTGATTTTTCGTATTCTACGCACATCGGAGATCTCTTACTTTTTTATTGCTTGTAAGCTCGTGTCTATATAAGTGGTTCAGAAACATCGTAATTGCAGCGTGATACATGGCAAGCAGCGGATACACGTTCACGGGAGCGGAAGTCGAACATACACAATCAGAATCGGAAGTAATTCCGGTGACCGAACACCGCGATGGTATTGTTAGCCGATAGGCAGAATAATAATTGGCGCTCGGGACATTTATAAGATCACAATTGCCGAGTGTCAATATCTTTCCCGACAGAATGGAAGCGTCAGTCGGTGGCTTTACCGTGTGATATAACGTTCGTCCTCCAGTGTCTGTTGTGGATGCATGCCCGTGACTTCGTTGCAAAGGTACCAAATAAAACCGAGTCGAATCGTGTCCGTTTCATTCTGCCCGTATTGCCACGGAACTCATGGCCGCTGCGTGCATTCAACTTCTTACAATTTATCGTCTCTCCGGTATTTACGAAAACGATTCGTCCGAATCGTTTAGGATGAAACGAAATTTGAATATGAATCGAAAAGATAGGAAGTGTCGCGATGAATCAACGCGAGGCTGGATCGCGAAAGCGGGAGTTGTGCGTCCTCGCGGAATTCCTTAAACAGTTTCGGGCTATTTGATTGTTTAACGGCAAGTTACACGTAGCGTGATTTAATAGCGTTTCATGTAAAGAGTCGAAAGATCGATTTTCCACGTGATTTATTGCAGACCGTGGCATCGTTTCTTGTTTCTTGTTGGTTTCCCGTTTCCTATTACGTACGATCCCGACTGATTCAGGAAACGCATTGTACCGATGCATTTCCGTTTGAATGTCGGAACGTTTCGAGTTTTTCTCCTGTTCTTACCGTCGGTTGAAAAACGTTGATTGCTTCGCGATACAGTACATCGAGACGCGTATGAAATTCAATTTAACGTAGTTCTCTCGTTTTCTTCGTTTCGAGGGAAAATGGGCTGCGCGTCCAGCGGGCCGTCGCGCAAGAAGGGCAGCATTCGATTAATGGCCACGAAGCTGGCTTTCACCAAGGGTCAACTGCACAACCTGAACACATATTTTCGCAGCCTGATCGACGAGCCACGAAACGGTGAATGTTTAACGAGCTTACTCGATAAATCTTGCCGCTCGATCCGATTCACCATGGAAGGATCATCTCCATGGAACGGTCTCGAGCAACAACAATGTTACGTTCCGATTGGAAACTGAAAGAGTTTTTGCGAATGAAACGGATTTGTTCTCAGATTCGTTGATTACTCCTCCGGCGATCGAAGCCACGGTGGAGAGATTGGTTCAACGTTTGATGCTAAGCGTCGGTAGTCTCGATCGAAGATTCTCATCCATATTCCTCGTCTCGTTGAACGAGCCTCAGCGAATAAAGGTAAGAAGATCAGGGAACCGGAATTGTTGGAATCGCAACAATATCATCAGGTTGAGAAGCTCGGATGGAACGATTCAGCGACGAGTAGACGTACCAGCATCTTCGAGTTGGATTTAATTTTTTTTTTCTCCGCAGCGACTTAGGTTCGAGTATCTGCTGCGAATAGACGCGCTATCGACTCCGAGCGTGAGCTCCGAGGAAATCTCCAGGGTGTGCATCGAGGAAGATGCCTCGCTACCAGGCTTTATTCGGTTAAAGGTGCTCGGTGTCGGCGCGGAAGCTTGGCAGGAGTATATGGATACTACGGGAAGATTGAGGAGAGATCTCGTGAAAGCGAAATTAGCAAATTTGTTGGCCACAGCTATCAAACAAGGTATTCCACGGTTCGCGTAATGCGAAAAATAATTACCGCGCGATTCTTTCTAATGATTCGAATGAAAATTTGCGAATCGATTAAACTGAGATTAGCATTGAGTTTCCATATCAGATATCGTGGATGCGCAAGACGACAGAGTTCGCGTTTCACCTGGTCAAGTGGTAGATGCCGACGTCCTCGACAAAATACTGAAGCAGCCGCACTACTGTCGGTTATTCTACGGATCAGGTAACGTTTTTTAAATTATCGGAAAACTTAAATGCCATCGTTAATTAAGGAGGATAAAAGTGCGCGGTAAATTCCGGCTCTGGAAAAAAATTCAAGTCTCGAAGCATCTTCGGATGTTACGACGCGTTTATCTTCGTAAAAACCGAGGTTAACAAAAACTACTTGACGCTGTATCGCGCAAACAAGAATAAAATGTTCTGCGCCTCGTTATCATCTAACCCAATTCTTTACCTCGTACATCTCATATTTCTTATTATTAACGCCGTGCTATTTGTTTCTCGGTTTCGCGCATCTTCAAACTTTTCTCCGAGCACTACCCCCCCCTCTCTCTCTCTCTCATCTCTCTCCTCGTCCCTTCCTTTCTCCCCCTGTTATTCTCATTTTGTATTAAATAACTACTGCTGGCTCGGTAATTCGATATACCCGGCGTTCAATAAATCAGAACAAGACGCTTGAGGAAAGTTGCTTAATAACGGCTGCAGGGGAATTTAGAATAACGAGCGCTCACCGAGTGTGCCCAGTTTCCGTGTAACTGTATTAAAGGAGTCTCTCGTAAATCAAATCGGCGTGTCTCACGCGGCATAACAGCCGCGGCTAACGATGCGATTTTTAACAACGGCCCCTAGATAACAAAGGGATCGTGTGATTGTTTCTAGCCGTGTCGGACGGGCCGTTACCGGAGCCGAGAAATTATCGAGTGGCTATGATCGAAGATGCCGGAGGAATACTGCTCAGAATCGGGCTGGACGGTTTTAAATCCTGCGAAGCTGAGGTCAGGCTATTAATCGGCGTCGGGATGTCGTCGTGGC
>SHCU01000004.1:753384-764697 GCA_004307685.1 Ceratina australensis
TTCTCCCCCTGTTATTCTCATTTTGTATTAAATAACTACTGCTGGCTCGGTAATTCGATATACCCGGCGTTCAATAAATCAGAACAAGACGCTTGAGGAAAGTTGCTTAATAACGGCTGCAGGGGAATTTAGAATAACGAGCGCTCACCGAGTGTGCCCAGTTTCCGTGTAACTGTATTAAAGGAGTCTCTCGTAAATCAAATCGGCGTGTCTCACGCGGCATAACAGCCGCGGCTAACGATGCGATTTTTAACAACGGCCCCTAGATAACAAAGGGATCGTGTGATTGTTTCTAGCCGTGTCGGACGGGCCGTTACCGGAGCCGAGAAATTATCGAGTGGCTATGATCGAAGATGCCGGAGGAATACTGCTCAGAATCGGGCTGGACGGTTTTAAATCCTGCGAAGCTGAGGTCAGGCTATTAATCGGCGTCGGGATGTCGTCGTGGCCCAGTTTAGCCGACTATCCCCAACGAATACCTCTCTATCATTGTGACGCCCTTCTTCACTACGCCGCGGCACAGAGTGTAAGCGTACAGCGTAAAACGCAAATTGCATGCCTTATGATTCGATTTTCGCGACATATTGATTGGTTGCGATCGGCGCACCAATTCCCACATTCGTTATCGGGTATCGAGCATCTGTTTCCGCTCCAGTTCGCGGACAAGAAGATGCGCGAAATATCGATCCGCTGATTTATTCTTTGTTTAATCGTATTTTCGTGTATATCGATAGAAGCAGTGTAGCTTCGAGTTAACTCGATGTCGATATGCCTCTAATACCAAGCGAATGCATCCGATACATTTGATGAAGGCATCGAAAAGTTTATTGACTCGCACGTGATACGCATGCGTCGTGCCATTAGAGCATTGATTATTCCTATTGTATCGTCTACGGATGAACGATTATTAAAAGTTCGATGCCTGCGAGGACTATTCGCGATGCGCCGTTGGGAGGTGCAGCGATAAAAAAACGCAGATTTTCTTGAACGAGAGGCCTCGAGTGCACTTATTTCCGATACGCAGTATTGGATGGTTTCCACGCAAAAAGTCTCGAAAGCACTCGCAGAATTGTGTTTCACACTTTTCATCAGAGTTTCCATCTCGAGATAAGCACCGCGCTCCGTAACAAGCGATGTCGGCGTTCTTTTATTATTCCTGTTCGCGCTCTAACGATCCATCGGTTCATGTGCGCACGCTGCAGCGTATTGACACACACGGCACCGTGCACGCCACGCTACATACCGGCACCGTACCACCACCTCGCATAAATGAGTATCATTTCGAATATCGAATCGCTCGAGATCCGAACGTTAAACCTTTGCTCCCGTTATCAGCGAATTCGTTAATCGGTAAATTAAACTAATTATAAAGAACTGTAAATCGTTTCGCCGCGCGTGGCCATTTAGATCCTCTAAAAGGGAAGTATAGTCGACGAGCTTTCAGATTAATTTATTCGATGAATCTGCTTTAAGCGGTACCGGTTATTCACGGAAAGCAAATGAGCTTTTCATCGTATTGAATTTTCTCGCCGAGTTTTGATTTGATTCCGACCAGATAGACCCGCGGCTTTGTTAGAATGCACGGATTCATTTGTCTCGCATTACCTTTTTCGTCGCCGTTGTTCCAGGGTATGTACGCAGTGGCCGTTGGTCCGTATCCCGGTGCACGCTGCGAGAACCGGGCTACTCTCTGGAGAGTACGTGTTCTGGCAGCCGAGAAAATTATGAGTCAACACTACGCCGTAGACAGTGTACCGGCCCTGACGGAATCCGTGCTTCTGGAAATTCTGTACCAGCTCCGAGAGGGATGTTTTTTAAATTTGCCGATGAAGTCGAAAGTACCTATTCAACGTATTTTCCTAAGCTTTTAATTAAAAGTTGTAATACCGGTCCCGGGAAACGTGCGATGTACATATGCCGAACAACTTTACACGCGCTTCAATTATCATTTTTAGCGAGTGCACTTATTTCCGATGGATTTTCATTTAGAAAGACAAACGTATCGTTCGTCTCCTTTTCGTGTCACCGTATTTCAGAGGTCGGAGCTAGTTAGATCCGTCCCATTCTTTCCGATATTTTCGTCTATGGGAACATTAGCGCATTTCATGGCTTCGCACGTTCTGACAATAATTCAACGTGTATCCGGAACGTGCGATCCGGCTGCACACAGCCGCGCTTGCATTCGCGCGATCTGGCCTTTTTTCGTTTATTTCTGAAACTCGAGCCATCTCGACGCGAAGCTCTTCTTACCTCTCCGCTGCCCCTCGCGACACAGATCTCTCCACGGTTCGGAGCGCACTCTTTCAGACGTATTATCACATCCTGAATTATTTAATGAAAACTTCGTATTCGATGGAAATCGTTAACATACGCGTCGCATTTCCTTCGAAACAACACTCACTTTCCCTTTCTCCGCGATCGATCGTTCTATTTCTCACGGTTTTGGTTTGAAGCAGCAATCGTGTTCCCAGGTGAAGCGAAAGGGCGGTTCTCCGTTGCAAGATCATTTACGTGTTGTCTCGAGACACATTCTGAGGACCGTGTACCGATGGTCCCTGGAAAGGGCGGGACCAGATCCGTTGACAAGTTGGGCGCCCGATACTCTTTCGCGTCATGTTCTATTAACGTTGGACGAGTTGGTCGCCGCTCTGAAATACCAAAACCTGAGGTGTTACTTTCATCCGCGTTGCAACGTGATGCTACAATGCGCAAGAGGTAATACGGTTTACATTAAAAAGCATTATGAGAGTTCTTCTCTCTCTCTCTCTCTTCCTGCTCGCTGTTCTGTCCACGTCTCTCTTACCAACATTTTTCATATGATAATCAATATCTCAGCAAAACGTAAAACGATCGTCTCGTTTCCATGGTAATCCTTAATTGGTGGCGATAACGACGTGTTCCATTATTGCGGTCGTTGAACACATCAGCGATTCGAACACGTTCATAATTCTTCTTCGGCAATCCGCCTCGATGATATCACTTTTTTTTTACTGCTCATCCTTCACGGTTAAATTCGTATTATATAATTGTAGCGCGATTTAATTACAAATTCCGAACTTCCACTCGTTACTTTTTTTCCCTTGAAATATCAGAATCCCCGATACTCGTTTAATTCGAATAGCGAATATTCTATCTCGAAGGTGGAATAGTACATCACGAGGACTCTTATGTCTCCGATTGTCGACTGTTGGAGTCCTATTTGGGAACGCTCCATTATCATTCCTTTTCCATGACGCGAAGTGTACCCAGTCCTATAGACATTATGGAGAGCGAGCTCATTGTCAGATGGCGAGACATTGTGGCCTCGTTGCCCAGAGGAACGACTGACGAGTATTACGGATACAACCAGCGGCAACTGGAATATTTAAATATGATCCTGGAGCAAGTACTGCGCGCGAGAGATGCCTCGTTACAGGTACGACGACGGGAAGCCGGCGAGATGATACCTCGTAGAGATGAAAAGAACATCGGTCTCTCTGTCGACAGGATCGATCGGACAGCTATTACTACTTAAACTTTTCGGAATTATCGTGTCGCACGACGGAACAAGTGGAGAACCTCGTATTCCTGTTGAGATTAGTCGCGGCGCAGGCTCGGGATCAGATTCGCCCGATGGTAAATCGCAAGACGCGAGTGTGCGATCATCGCAGGGAGTCGAAGAAGAGGGGGCACTGTGACGCGGCTAGTCAGTTCGATTATTCGGTCGGACTTTTGATCGACGTTATCAGGAGAGACAGGGAAACCGTGAACACGGACTTGGAAGCTTTCCCGATAATGACCAAAACGCTGTTACATTGGTTGCACTTCGGTAGGAAAATATCCGCTTGTAAAATGTTTTGGCCGTTCGCTCGAGTTTAAGAGTGTTTCGTTCTTGAAGGTATGGAGTACGATCGGAAGGTCCTCGAGCCGATTTTACGCCCGTATTTGAACAATCTTTTCAACAGCCTTCACGAGCACGGTTGGTACGCGACGTCTTGGAGGGCGAGGCAACAGATTTACATTTCCGAGATGCAATCTCTGTCCACGTTCTGTAAATCTGTGATAACCCGAGAAGTATCGCCAGCCAACGGGATAGTGGACTGTCTGTCACAGGGATGGTGCTGGGCAGAGAAGATGACGAGGATGATCGAACGTTCGGGGAATTGTCTGCGATTGATTTTCTTTATTGGAGACAGGGAAATCAGATACAGCTTAACGTTCACGGGGAACAAGGGATTAAGCTCGTTCTCCACATGGAGCAAAGCTAGAACGGTTAACGCGATCGCTAGAAGAAAGAGGATGAATTCTAGGGCCAGCGAATTGTACGACTTCCTGACGACGCTGAGGGAGACTTCCGACGGAAATAAAGGTAACGCGAAGTTACATCTAATCGATGAATTCTCGTTAACGTTTCAGAAATTCCGAAAATATCATCGAAAAAACGAATTATTTTTGGTATTTATAACAGTTGTTTCGGCTACGAAAAAATCGATGCACACGAGTCGCACGAAAAAATTTTTCCATCCGACTATTGTTACTCGTAAAAAAAATAATCTACGAGGAATTCGCGTTATCCCTTTGCTTTCATAAGCGCGCGTTGTTTTCGACTCGATATTATTTCTTCCTGATATCTCCGTTTCCTGTCGAATATGTAACTGCAACACGTTCTACTATCGGGGAAAAAAATTGTAGCGCCGCTATCGTTACATCCGGGTCACCGCGTAAAATAGTTTCACTCGCGTGGGACCGCATTCAGCCGCGATCGCTAAAATAAACGTGGGTGACATTAAAAATTGAAGTCATTTGAAGCGTGACGGTGTCCGTCGAGCGAAGTTAAAAGCGCGGAAGAGACAAAGATTTACGCTGACGTCGCTAGAGAATATCATACCTGCTATACCTGCATAGTCGGGCGCGTAAAATTCGAGTCGGGAAATGCCGGGTATAGATCAACCGTGGAAGCTGCTCGGAAAGAGCGGTTCAGGATTCGCGTTTTAAATCAACGTCGCTGTTCGGTGACGTAGGCAAATTTCTGGTCCACGTACCGACGCGACGGTTGGTTACTGGATCACAAAAGCGTTTACGTAAGTCGCGTTATACGCAGAACGCAGCGGGGTAAAATCAATATTTTCGTTAGGGGTTGCAGGACACGCGGAACTGAGGGACGCCAGCCCTTTGACGCATGTGGCGTCGATAAGCAGATCGCGATCTAGAAACCGCGGACCAGGCGACTTGATCTCTGCCATGATCTCCCTGGGCAAGTTCAGGGTGAGTTCCGACGTTTTCTCGCGATCCTTCCGTTTCTACTTCGTCCCACGCTTTCAATTTCTTTTCCGCTTGTATCGCACGGATTTCCTTTTACATCTGTATTTTTATTTGGTCCAGCGACGTTTGCTCCATTTTATTTCTCCGATATTGTTTCACTTCGTTTCAACACAGTCCGCGTTTGAAAGGCAGTTGTAAATTTTCTAAAGCGTTAACGCGCCCGCGTAGAATGACAAAAGGATCTGTTTGGATCACGTCGCGAAACAGTACGCGAATGAAGGTCCGGTGAGAATTTCGTACGTTTCGGACGGTATGTGACAGCGTGGCTACGTTACGAGGTTCGACCGTCGATTATTTGTCAGAGTAATTTCCGTGGTGCAACTTACGCTCTCGGTCGTTCGCGTCCCACGCTGTTTGCCGTCTCGGCACGGAGTTTCCAGTCGGCCCGGCTTTCATTCTGCGCTCCATAGACGCGAGGCAGCTTAATTACACACAGTTCGCGCAGATTCATTAGATTAAACTAGCGCGGATTTCCGGCGCATGGATGTAATTCCATGACAGTAATTTCACATGGGCATTCGCCAGGGACAACGCTGCGGCGTGGCAGCTCGTCGATTCCAACGAACTGACGCCCAGATTCTACGATAATAATTTCAAGACAGAACTCAAAGGAACTACGAATTTCTCTGAATGAATTTCGTTGCTCCGGACGATTCCCTCCTTCTTTAACGCCCGGTCCATTACCCTCCGGTTACGTAATCGGCTCGTGGATTCAATGCCGACTCTGATAATCGCGTTACGGTCAGAACTCTCCTCGCTCCATCGTTCTTACGTATTCCTGCGGCGCTGGTATACCTATAATCTACATCGACGAATCGATTGCCAAAGTAGCGAAGACGGTAAAAGATCGAGCCAAAGTAGAAATTTTACTATCAGTCATGAGAGAGCAAGTGATCTTAAATTATAATTAACACATTCGCGACCGGCAAAGTTTTTTCGTTTCTAATACTGAGTACCGGCAAAAATAATGAAATTCTAAAACTGGTTGCCGCAAACTTGTATCGTTAAAACAAGGATAAAAATGATAAAATTTGTTTTGAAATATGAATGTTGCAATTATGTGTTGTTTAAGATCAAAAGATTTTTATAATTTGTATACTTGCTTTATAGGCAGACGATAGACAATTTCAAATCACGTGAATTCACGTCAGCGGTCGCGAATGTGTTAATCTAATTGTACCGAAAATTTATACAAAACGAGATCAGTGTAACGACATGAACAGAATTAACAACGAACATTCAGAGAAAACAGAAAACGTATAAAGGGTAAACCTACAGGTGGGCAATATTTTAGGACCATATTCTATGCCCATTTACCTAGAGTTTCAGATTTTTCTATACATTAGATCCCGAGAAACAGCAATTTGAAAAAATCGTAAAAATTTACTTCAAAATTTCGCAAAAATTGAAAGTTGCCCAATCGGGTTTATAGTATGCTCAGATATTCTTGTATAGTAGAATATTTACCCAGGGTTTCAGATTTTTCTATACATTAGATCCCGAGAGACAGCAACTTGATGCAACAATCGTATACATATCTTACAATCTAATAGCGGTTTTTGAAAAAATATATATGAAGGCGTTGAATCCGACCCGCTCGAAGAATTCTCCTTCTCAGGATCCATCGTCTGGAACGCTCGATTCGTAATGTTTGTATTAATCAAAACGTGGCCTTACAACCCTCGTTGACGGATACGTCACGTACGTGTTTCATCGCGAATTCGGTAGACACAGTTGACCATGTAGTGTTATGTACTCATGTGTGCATGACAGACGAACGTTTATCTCCGTCCAGGAGACTTGTTCCTTGACAACGCGAATTAAACGTCGCTCACACGTCGCTGTTAAGAGACTGGGCTCTGCCTGCGTTTTGTATAGCTTTCTTTCCGGTCACACGAATCCGCTGACGAGTATAAATTAAGTTTTAATTGGCTACAAATAAGCGTTAATGGAACGTATACATTAAATCGATCTTCTTATAATATTTCGTACAACATGGGTATCTAATCATGATTCTCGAGTTCATGATAAAAATAATTTCGTATTTCGATAAAAATAATTTATATATAATTTCGGTATAATTAATTCGACAGAAATTGACTTTCACTCTTCGGAAAAAAGAGACATAAATTATACGATTGCTTTTTTAATATCAATTTTTATTACATGCATTTATTGCCCTGACTTATATACATATAATATATTTTTATTTTGATCAAATAATGTCTGTTTTGATGAGTTGGCTACGCAACAGTAATTAATTAACATGAAAAATAATTTCGAGGGAACGAGCGTTGAGTGAGTATATAAAAACGCGTTCGCCCAGGACATTCAGGCTCGGAATTAAATTTGAAATGAGCGTAATCAAAGGGCCGGGTAAAAAAAAAGTTTGCTCTCCCGTTTTTTGTCAGGCTCTACCACTCTTTAGCGTTTCCACTCAAAACGACTTCCGTTTTTCTTGCATTTTCGAGCGGCGAGTTTGAAATCCGGTTTAATGCTTCGGGAAAGCCGGCGGCGAGAAACTGCGAAGTGAAACCTCAGTTTACGGAGAGATCATAAAATCGGGCAGTGATGTTACTTCAAAGGATCGTGTTACTGTAATAACGACAAGAAGGCTGTTACCACAACGATGTTCGTACAGGTAGCGATGGGAACGATGCACTCGCAGGCGATATTGGTAGTTTCACGAAACATATTGTCGTTCGCGTTCCCTCGCAATTACTTTGTCTCGCTATAATACACAGTCCTACACGAACGTACATATTTCTTTTTATCAACTGTAAAAATTAAATTAGCGAGCAGTGAGTAAACAGTAAACGAATCGTTCCCAACGCTACTAATGAGAACTTCATGTTTCCTCTGTTGGCGCGAACGAAAAGATCCTAACAAAAATATTCTCTCCTGTCAGAGGCAAAATGTAAGAACGAGTATTGCAAATATAAGAAACAAGAATCCGGATAGAAAATTAGATCGGATACAGTTATGAACCGAGCATCCTTTCAGGAAATCAGCTCATTAACCAGAGGATTTAATATGAGTTCGAGAAGCTATTTGTTTCCCGTGATCCCGCAGGGTCTTTGAACCGACTCGGGCGATAATTAGACGGAAGGTCCCTCGTACTCTCAGAAACGGATGAATGAGGGACATGCAAATGACAGGACACGATCCTGCACTTACGAAGACCGAAACTTTTTTACTGCCTGTCAGGGATATCGTTCCTTTTGCGCTAAGCTCCCCGTAGATAAGGTACTCTCCGGATGAGATTTCACCCCGAGATCAAAGGGATTTTTCTTAGCTGGCCTCCGGAGAACTGTAAACGTATCACTGTCTCGTATTCGCAGGGATCCGAATCGAGTTAAATCAGATTTAATAGGTGTCAGCGAGTTTTCGCGAAACGGTTGGACGTTAGTCCGACCCCTCTGTGGTCGATATCCGTATGGAGGCAAAATTCTTCCCAGAACGTACCCTCGACTACCGCCATTCTACGGTGAAACTGTCCGATCCGCTTTTCTTCGGATGAAGTAGCATCGTGTATAGGGACTTAACCTTTATTGGAATAAGAATCAAAGCCAGGTTTCTCTCTTCTTTTTACATCGTCGAATTTAATATAGATTTTTTTATTGAAAAATTGACCGATTCGGATCGCGAATAAACGCGTCGGAGATAAGTCCTCTTGGCAATTTAACGGACATGCTCTGGTTCGGAAATGGCCAGATTTATGGGACTTCTGGTGAGATCAATAAAATCTTGTCCGATTCTCTCGTCGCGCACGGAGAATGGCGCGGTTCGAACAGAATTCTCCTACGTCCTATAGAGATTCTGAAGCGGTTTCTACTTACCCGATTAACGATCCCGTCGTTTGAACCATCGAGACTCGGAGGCATTCTCTCGAACAAAATAAACGATGCTCGGTTCTTTTCTCGTCCGCGTCTCCCGCGAGACACCGGAACTTAGTGTCCACGAAAGTTTTCAAACTCCCGGAGGACCGCGTCTCTCATCAAGCGACGGACCTCCCTAAAAAGAGGTCTTCATTTCCACGCTCCATAATAAAATTCTACGTCCGATACGTTTGAACGTCGTTTAAACTCGGACGTTTTCCGACGTTATAACCGACGTGTATAGCGAGTCCCGTCAAGGAAACTTTACCGCGAAATTCGCGGCCACTTTTCTGAGTGGATGGAACTTAAACGTTTCAAGAATTTTCCCACGAGTTAACTTTGTTATCTCGAGAGGACAATCGAAGAAAATGAAACAACTTGAAAGTATTTTTCGCTTTGTTTATTCACGCCGCGAATGGAAAGCTTCCATTTCAGTTAATTTCCGGTCGCACGTGCCCCGCCGTGACGTGAAACCGTTTGGGAACGCCTCGACGAGGATCGATCCTCGAGCTTAGTTTTGTTTTTCAGGAAGAAATTATTCTCCGGGACGACTCCGATATTCCCGTTTGCCGATTCGAAAGCGAGCTCTCCTCGAGCGCAATGAATTTCTTATAAGAATTTAATCGACCGCGCGCAAGAAATTTTAATTCTGTTTGTCGTGCCAATCAAACCGTACGAAACTCGACGGTAATTCCCCTCGTGGCTCGCGAGCTTGTTTGCGAAGTACTTCCGATTAGATTATCCCAGGGGCGTCGGCGATTTTTCATAATTCCCGACGATCTCGGGTAGCGGAATCGTTTCGTACCCGATCCACGAAACTGTTTCAAAGCCCGAACAAAAAGACCAGTTCGTTCGTGTTCCTGGCACTACGGACGTATGTATTTCCAGTGCCACTGAAGGCGAATAAAAAGGGAAAAAGTGGACACGTATTTACTTTCCCGAAGCGCCCTCGCGTTCTCCTCTCGCCGGGAGGAGCTCTTGGCTCCTGCTCCTCGTCTCCATCCTCCGTGTGCCAACTAACTTTCTACTTAAAGAGCGACAGCTCGATTCACCGGGACACCTCACCTCCCCACTACCGAACTTATGCTTATGGAAAATGCGTTTCGCGCTTCAAAACTAAGTTTAATCCTGCTGCCTGCCGTCGAACCAGATCCTCCGCGCAGTTACCATAACACTCGGATAAACCGGATCTTCGACGTACGTAACGTGCATACGTCGAAGGTTGAGAACCGATGATGCAGGGAGCATTTTTTCAAATATCTCTTCGAAGAGGTTCGAGATACATCTTATGTTTGCCTCTTGGTTTTCCAACCTTTACAGGATTATGAATCACGAAGATTCTTATTTCGCGTAGGTCTTGCAAGAAGTCGCCGCTCTTTTGCCCCGGGAGGAGCAAACAGTCATGTTAGATATGGTGCAACGCGTGGCCAGGGAGTCTTCTCGTTGCTCAAGAAAAGCTATCTTGGCGGATCCCGGTTCACCGAAGGAAATTTACAGACTGAGGTGTGGCTTCGCTCTTAAAAAGATTCTCTCCTTTAAAGATTTAACGAGCGCCGTTTCTCTCGCGTAATGGATTCGCTATTGTTCGTTTCAGATCGGAACCAGACCTCCTGGACTCGCCTCTACGGTTATCGCCAGGAGCCCGTGAGCGACGGATCATCGCGGAGCATCAGAAGCAGCTCGAAAAGGAGATGCAGGAGATACACGATACTCTCAGGCGGAACGCGTTGACGAGACAACGTCCGAGTAACTATTGGGACTCGCACTCCGTCTCCTCGTGGAGCTCCTCGATCGATTCGATCGCCGGAACCATCGGTCGGAAAAAATATCGCGCGCCGATATGGGAAGCTATCAAAGGTCGTTTCGCTTGTCCGACGTAAAAATGATTTTTTTTTTTTTCGATGTCAAGTACTCGTATCACCTTCCCCGAACCAATTACTTTGTCACGATTGTTCACATACATTTTCATTTGCGCTCGTACCATTCGAGACACGATTGTTTAATGCCCGCGCGGCAATAATTCACTCCGAGGACGGGAAATTTCGTTTTTTCGCGAACGAACCTGCAAGCTGGGAACAGCGTGCAAACAATATGCCGATCGATTTTTCAATTTCAGGCGGTTCACCGGCCCGGT
>SHCU01000004.1:765732-800874 GCA_004307685.1 Ceratina australensis
ACATACATTTTCATTTGCGCTCGTACCATTCGAGACACGATTGTTTAATGCCCGCGCGGCAATAATTCACTCCGAGGACGGGAAATTTCGTTTTTTCGCGAACGAACCTGCAAGCTGGGAACAGCGTGCAAACAATATGCCGATCGATTTTTCAATTTCAGGCGGTTCACCGGCCCGGTCCAGCTTGCGCGCGGATCGTAATATCGAGAAAAATAAATTCAGTGACGAGATGATCAGCCGGGAGGAGTCGCCTACGTGGAGCGCGGCGGATGCTCGACGAAAGTTCGACGACTCCGAGTCGAAGAATGGAGACGAATTGCCATCTTGGGATACGCTCGAGGCGACTCTGAATAGGAGGCTGTGTAATTACGGCAACGCCCTGTCAGGATCCTCGGAAACAAACGAAAGTATCGGAAGAAATCGCGTGGCGACGTCGCGGGACGAATGATTCGCGAGAAATGAATTTTTTATCTCGGGGCGAATTCCCCGTGAGAATCGTCCGTCCGAGGAGGAAGGTGCCTCGGATGGCGTCGTATCGCGTTTAAAATATTCTGATTCTTGCCCGACGTGCTCAAAGTTTCCGCGCTGCGGCGTTGCGCGCTTTCGAAACCGCTAAATAAATGTTTCTCTTGGAAGATATTTAGCGGAGGCAGAGGATATCGGGCTTTTCTGCTTGTTCAGACCACCGCCTAGTCCGTGAAATTCGATGGAAATTTAATCCTCGCGGCGAGTGTTCTCGCTCTTGAGTCGTCTTCAATTTTAATCTATATACAACAACAACTGGTTCGATTCGAGTTCACCCGTGTCACCGTGCGACTCTTCGTAGATTAATAAAAATCACAGGACCACTGCGGGGTTTAACGTTGACTGATTTTGGCAAATTCGACGAAAGTAAAATTTTCCGACAACCTCCGACCATTCTCTTTCCGTGTTCTCATCAATCTTTACTACCTACGGCTACTCCGTGACCGTACATTCTTATTAAGGATCCTTCGGTACGGTTCTCCGGTAAGGCTTCCACCCGGAGAAGCCTTCCTATGTATCCAGTCTCTTCCTTGATTTCTATCTAACGTCCAAAGTTCGTATTCGTTAAATTGCGAAAAGATGTAACGTTACTTCTTCGAGAGAAATTATTTGACCGCGTAACGACATAAAATGGAATACACTTTTCTCAAGAGCAGAGTATTTTTTGTTGTCCTTCTTTTACTGTTTGCATTTTCCGGTTTACGTATTTACATTCTAGCTATTTCCTATATTCACCGCTTGTAAATCGTTAATTCGCATTTACGATACAAGTTACCACGAGGAGTTGATAAATTTCCGCAGTTTACGCATCACCGAAATAGCGATGGTAAAACTGTGCGCGCCGGGCGAACTTTCAGACCGACGTACGAGTTCGGCATTGGTTCGTCGACGATTTAACGCAAATTCGTGAAACGCGAGAATCGAGGGTAATTGGAAGTAGGCAGCGACTCCACGAGCATGCGATTCGATTAACCAAATTTAAAAAAGCCCCCGGCTTTGCCAATGGCTTCGTAATTGCCAATTAAAGTCGCCGAAATGAGCAACATTGTTCGAGTTCTATCGATGAGTCATTGAGCGTCGCCCGTACGGACTCTAATCGAGTGAATTTCTCTGCCCAGAAAACCCTCCACTTTCTGTTGTATCATCCCTTCTTTGTTCCCCCACCGTTAAGGTGTCTCGCGAATTAAATCGTAATTACGTACATCTCATCCGATTAACGTTTAAGTTACACCGAGACAATTCCAGCTTCAACGGATTTTCTCGATTAAACGCGATCAAAGAATTACTCGCGGAGATTAACAAATAGTCCCGGTAAAACCTCGATTAACGCTCGTTTATTCGGATAACTCGTCGCCTCTGAAACGGTTCCCGATCGGCCGATCAATCGGACCGTGGCGGTAGCGCGCAAAGAAATGACACAGCTTAAGGTTGACACGCGGAAGGATATATCTATTAATGGAATCTAAGAGGAAAGAAACAATGGTGATCCATGAGAACGTCGAAAGTTTGAATCGTACGGGGGATGGTTCGCGGTCGGGCAACAGGAGGGAAGTCGAAAGGAGAGGCAGGTGGACAAAGGAACGGTAAAGAGGAAAAATGGAAGCGGGAGCATCGTCGTCCTCGTCGTGGTAGTCCTGGAGAGAAGTAAGCAGGGAGGGATGAGAGGGTAGTGTTCGGTTGGCCGGGCTGCTTCCGTGTATTCCGGGGGTGGTTTGGTGCGCGCGCGCACCGGGGTTGCGCCGTGGTTTCATCTCAGTTTCGCAGCCTCCCTTCCGCGGTCCGCATCAACTCTGCCGCCGCTGGCACCGAGGTGTGTCGTTTTATCCGTGTTTCCCTCGTCGTACCTTCGCTTCTCGCGCACCGATCTGGTTCGAACGTTCGATCGCGAACAGACGTGGCGCGGCGAGACCGTCGCCGGAAATTCAAGAGAAAACGGTGCCGCGGAGGATCTCGGGGCATACGAGGAATCGTCCTTGGAATGTAACTTTCGCGTTCACCGTTTCCCTAGAAACATGTTACCGTGGGATAGATGCTTCGGCGACGACTAGTAGGATAATGGTGCGCGGTGCGGAGGTCCCGACGCGTATTACTTGGTAAGAAAACGTACAACATTTTGCGTCGCCGCGACTCGATCGTTGGCTGCTCCTCCTCCTCCTCCTCGAACCCTCGCGGATATCGATGCTTGATCTCTGGCCGAATTCGCGTGGCAACGCGCGCGGATTCATCGTTGGTTCGGTGGCACTCGGTCGGATCGGTCATCGATTTTTAAACGGGACGCGTTCGTGCACGCAGTTAATTGTCGGCTAGTTCTGCGAGGTGCTGCAGCGAATTCCGCGAGAACCGCTTTTGCGGATTGTACCCTCGAGAGTCAGCGGCGCATTCTCTGGCTCTAGCCGCTGGTTAACACGCTAAAGCACCTTTTGAACCTGGCCCACCGTCAATTACGTGCAACGCGGTTAATCGTTAGAAAATCGGTCGTCCCAGAAACTACCGACGCGACGGGCCAGTCGTACTCGCAGTTAGAGCCGGAAGTCCTCGCGTAGCGCGAGACTGCACGGTATTGTGTGCTCTGTACCGTAATAAAAGTGGGAGGATGTTGAAATATATTGCACATGCAAATTGTATCAAACTTGGACTGGAAATCATTTTACGAGTTTCAAACGAGTTTCCTCGCGGCCCGTGAACTACTTTACTATTCAGTGGCCGCTTTTTTCCTTTTGAAGAACTTTCGACGCGCAGCGGCGTCGAAAAAACTTTCTCTACCGACATTCGGCGTTGAAATTTGCGTACCCCTACACCGGTAATCGACGATTTTTACTCCTGTCCGCTCTCGATACGTTCGTATCAAAATTATCGTCTATTTAGAGCGAATTTATCGCGTGTCAGAGAGTCGAACGGCCGGAACGACCCGAATAGAAAACGTGAAATTTTTGTACGATGTAAAATGTTTCAGCGACGTCCCGACGAATGAGCTGCATCGTCGATAACTGATTTTTCTCGTGGATCATTTATAGCGTGTCGCGGATGCGCTGGAAATACGGGCGAACGAGATATGTTTCCCTTTTTCCACACTCTAGATTCTAGAGTCATTTATTAAGCGAACGCCAATATCGCGATCCGTTTGATTTATGACTAACCTACTCCGGACCTTTATATTTCTAGCCGAACAGCGTAGTTTTACGCTTCCATGTATATTCGATAGGAGGTCCGGTCTTTCGGATTTGGCACACCCGTGCATCGCACGCGAAAGAGAACAACTCGATCCGAAAAAACTCGCCGTCAACTGTTCGCAGAAAAATTGTTTAGGTCTGGTTTTTATCGTTCGAAATTCTACGCATGGTTCGCTCGATTCGGAACACGAGTACGTAGCCTGTACGGTAATATGTAATTACCGCGAGCTGCAGAGAGAAAATGGCAAGCTTTGTACCCGTACTTTGAACACGGAAAGGTTGATGAGGTAGATATTGCAGCCGCGATTAATTTCGAGCCGACGCGGCTATATTTTCCATCGAATTTCCCTGGACCAAAGCCTACACCGCGTTTCACAATCGTTCCATTAAACGATGCATCGATGAGCGCTTGATGTCGCATCGAGTCCTCCGTCACTCGTTTCGTATAATCGGTGATCCGGTTGATTTTCGAATCGCCTCGCGTCGCTCTATGTGCGCCAACAATTTACCGGCTGGCAGATGAAAGATAATCGAATCGGCGTAGTCGAGCGTAGGAGGGAGGGTCCGCGCGTGTTCGCGAATTGAATGCCGTCTCTATCGAAAATGTGCGAGACACGGGCGCCAAAGGCGTGCAACTTAATAAGCGAATAATTCCTCTGTGCGAGGACGAATTCGTAGCGAGGCAAAGCGGAGACGTACCGAGTTAGCAACATAATAGACGAAAATACATGCCCTTACTATTCTATGTCGCTCCTTTGACACATTACTGTCTCTTACGTTTAAGTTGATTTCCGTCCCGGAATAAAAGACGTTCCGCTCCTTCCATACGGGAGGCCCTCTTCACGGTAAAATTATGGAATTCTGCGCGCTTCGTTTCCTTCTGCTTTCAGTATTATCTCCATTTGCTTTCGTTTATTGAAATATATAGTTTTTTAATCGGCGATGCATCGATCGATTCGTACGGACGAGCAATTTATTTATAATTCGGTGTTGAACAATGTTGCGAAGTAATCGTGGTAGTCCGTGCCGATGACCTCGGGTCTAATGACTCTTGGAAATTAAATTTCGCCCGCACAAAGGCCCATCTGTCTTCGTCGGATAGGAAGTCTGAACTGCTAAGAGCGTTTAGGTGATGCGGAATATAAATGACCGCTGTCATACATTTTCGTAGGCCGATCGGGTCTTAACCGGGATCGTGATAAATACTCGCATGTTAATAGTAAACACAGGTGGCGTCGCGTGGCGATTACCTTTGAATATTTCAGCCATTCATTTGCCGGTCGAATGGATGACCTAAATAAAGCGCACGGGCTCGGAGTTCGAAGATTCGAACGAAGATTTTCGACCGCGATTAAACTTCGATTTATATTACTCGCCCGGACATCGTATCGTTTCAGTCAACGCATGATTTATGAGGATATCGGACGAAAATCTGAAAAGCGAAGCTTAAACATCCGCGACGGTATGATTCTCTGAACGAAGTCGTTCCTCGTTCGAACCGATTATATAAATCGATTTTAAAGTGGCAAATAATTCGCGAGCGTGCTTTTAAAACAAGCGACACCTTTCGAATTATCGTTAAGAGAGTCACGCGCCGCTTCAGCTTTACGCCGGAATTTATCCGCAGTTTGGTCACGAATCCCCTTTCACTCCCACATTTTACGGCTCTTCAGGTCCAACCGGCGGCATAATAGAACAAAATGGAACAACAGCAACGCCAATAATAATAATGGCTTTACGCGTTGGGTGTCGGCTCGCATTGTGGTCGCACAATACGCGAAACTGTTCCCTAGGAATTTCGCTGACTGTCTCTACCGGAGAATAATGAGCTCAGTCTTGTCACCTATTCTTCTCTTCTCTCTATTCCTCTTTCTCCCGCTTCTATTCTCCTCTTTTCTTCCCCGGTTTCCTCTATATCTCTTTCACCCTCTTTTTCCCTCGGTCGCTCTCCACCGTGCTATCGATTCATCCGCTCTCAATGACGCCTCTCATAAATTAGTCGAATCAATTGTGATTTCTGCGCTCGTTTCAACGCCTGCCGGACACCTCGAGGAAATTAATTTGCCCGTAGCTGAAAAAAACAAAACAAACGGATCACCTTTTGAAACGATGAGAATCGAATTTGCTCGGACACAAAACATCGTAGCGTTTAACGAAATTGCCGAGTGGAAGATTGCGCCGCTAATGTCTGCGCGGCGGAGCGAGGCGTGGCGCAAATCGTTGGTCAAGGAATTATCGGGTACTCGCCGCGGAAGTAAGTTCGTGTCTTAGCGGTCGGATAAGGAAACAGGATCCGAGGGGTGGTTTCATCCGTGCAGCAGCAAGTTGTATCCCTGTTCTTCGGAGAAGTGCTTCTTGACCCGCACTTGCCTTCCATTATCATTCCCTAACCGAAACCGTGATAGCGTTCGAGTTTCTCGCGCGTGCCTCTCTCGTCGATCAGATGACAGGGAAATCGAATTCGACGAGCCCGAGGCTCGCGGCGTAACGATAATAGAAAACGAGAGGGCTTTTGATACGCAGAAGCATCTGTCGGATCGTCACCCGGTACAGTCAGCAGTTTGACTTAACTGGAACAAGCAGCTCCGAGCACCCCTTGACCTCTTCTAACCACTTTCTCGCTGCACGATGATTTTCAAAGTGGTCGTCTCGGTGTTTAACGTTCTCTCGTCCGTTTCTTTCCCGATCCTCAGCCGACCAACTACCTATTCCGGCTGGTGTTCGTCGCGAGGCTGCTGGCTTCACGGTGAAAACGACGATCATTCACGGAGGCCGAGGAGACGACACTTTCCCTCTTCGTCCGCGCGTGTTCCTCGAGTGGTTGGAGCGCGAAGGAATTTTGAAATCTCAGCCTCGAAATCGTTCTTCGCGTCCCGCACGCTTCCGCGAACCTCATGAGGAGAGGAAAAAGAACTCGCGTTCCACGGTGAAAAAATTTACAGTCCCGTTTTAATACTTACCGCCCGGCAAAAAGAGCACGATGAACCGTGGAAATTTACGGACCGGGCTGATTTATTTCCACGGTGTTTAATGGTGTCAGCGCGAAGGAAAAATAGTCCGAGTGAAAATCACGGCGGACCCGGTTACTGCGAGCCGGAGATGCTCCGCGCCCGATATACACCGGAAAGGAATTCTGTAATTAACCGGCTCGAGTAATTAATGAAAACTTCTACGGCCGGGGCGGGGGAACGTCTTAAACTCCGCCGGGATTGACGGTTTCCGGAAGAGTATTACTGAATTGGAAATAGAGCAAAGTTGCAGCAGGGACTCCGAACATTTCGCGACGCCTGCCTGTCGACGTGGCCTTATTAATTTCATTAATATATTTATCGTCCTCCGCTATTAATTCGACGCTGCTAAACGTCACTTTTTTAAGGGCATGCAGCTACGCTTATTCATACCTTCGGAACAGCAGTTTCTAGTCTTAAAATATTATATTCCCTTTATGATCTTATAGTTTACGAGGTATTCTCTAAGTCGATGCGTTACGACACTCCGTATATGCTGTGCGATCTCCGTGTGCGGCGCAGTACCCCGACAGGCTGAGCCAGTGTATCTGGCAGAGTAGTGTACACATGTTAACACCTTGTGTCAAATGTTTCGTTCCACGGCGTTTGCTTTGAGCCCGAGTTACCCCGTTGTTCGTCGCGCGAATCCGTGCCCAAGACAGGAATTCCAAGTAGCTATTTAATTATACCGCCGCCTCGGCGGTAACTCGGACCACTTTCGTTGGTTCTATAAATTTGTGTCTGCACGTTTTTGCTTTGGCGAAACGTCTTGAGTGATCCTTAACCTGACCCGAGGAGGAGACCGCGTCGGTTGGGTTTTTAAAGAAGTTACGATTCAATGGGAGCCCATCAACCACCTGAATGAGGTTCTAACAGCTTCTAGAATTCTATTAGCGCCACCGGCTTTAAGATAGCGACGAAACAGTTCTCCCTTCCGCCCCGTCAAGATGCTTTCGGCTTATCTCGATAGTCAGTTTTCTTTCCACGTTGCAAGTGTTTTCTTCTTTTCGGTATCAAAGGCAAGCGTTTCACCGAGCGCCGTAGGCGTCGGTGCCGCGGCGAAATTTTGAGCCACCGCCTACAATTCGATCTCCGGATGAACGATATCGAACACGGCTATTGTAACGAGCGGCTCTGCCACGGTTATGCCCTCAAAAGGTCCCCGACCGAAATCGAGTGGGCTAACGAACCTTGGCGAATTTCCCAACAGGGAGAGACAGAGATAACTGGAGAGAACTCGGTATCTACGTGGAATGAAGCACGTGCAACGCGTCATTTTTAGATTCGGTACCGGAAACTCTATTCTAGCCTCCCAATCGAATAGCAAGTTTCTCGGAAACGTTCGCCGCGCACAAAGCGCCTTGTCTCTCATTTCATTAGGTCGACGTCTTCTTAAGGCTGTACAAAGCCTCGGAATGTTAGCAGGTATTTCCTTTAAATTCTTAAGAAGCTTCCAGACATCTCCTACGGAGAGATATTATGGAATTAAGGCCAATCCCACGCGTTTTAAGTCGAAAGCGTTCTTAGAAATAAATGAATATGTATGAAGGGTGTAAATCTATAGGTAGGCAAAAAAATTGATGGCCCAAAGTAAAACGAAAATGAAGAGTCACAAAAATTGCGTTTCGGCTTTAATTAATTAGTTATTAGCAATTCAAAATTCTTCCATTCCAGCATTTACTAAACATAATATACGCAGTAGGAATAAATCCCGAGAAAAGAATTTTCAAAAATCGTGAAAATTTACCCTTCAAAATTTGACAAAAAATAAAAGTATACGGATAGGGTTGAAAGTATGCTCAGATATTCTTCTCATATACTAGAACATTTACCCAGAGTTTCAGATTTTTCTATACATTAGATCCCGAGAAACAGCAATTTGAAAAAATCTTAAAAATTTACCTTTTCAAAATTTAATCAAAATTTGGTCAATTTTTGGCAAATTTCATTTTGGCGTTATTTTGGCCTGTAGAATACGTTCCTAAAATATTGCCCGCTTGTCGGTTTACATCCTGTATACGTGAAACGTATGCATCGCGAAGGCAGCCAATAATTTCCGACTGAATCTATATCCTATCCTCTCGATCCCCTTACCGCGAAATCAGCCAATTAGGATTGGTTTCCTTCCGATAACCATAATTCGATATACCAGCCGATCTCGTTATATCTGCTTAATTGGTCTTAGCTCGCGACGAAATTTGTTTAGCCTCGTTGGCTCGATTGGTTCAGACGCGTTAAATCCTGACGAGTCCTCTTGTCTACCACTTCGAACCTCACCGATCCAGTTGTCTCTCGAAAAACTAAAACTCACCGGATAATCTTAAATTCCTCCGACTAACTGTAAAAACCGTGCACAGGAATAGAGAGCAAGGTGACGTCAAGAGTGTACCGGAAATATTGGGATTCACTCTGTGATATGCAATACTCTTTCCGGAATTCGAACGAACTGCAATGGTGACACGAACGGCGATCGAATGATCTACTGTGTAACGCATTTGCAAGGCGTGACACGTACACGAGTTCGTGCAGGCCCTACGGGGTCGAACGAGTGATCGAACGGGAAGACTCCGTCGAGCAGAAAGTCGGACCGGCGTGAATTCGCAAAAAGGGTTGGATCCCTTTCCGCGAGATGTTCGATAGACCATGTTTAATCGCACAACGAACAGACCGTGAAACTTCCATAGCGGGATGCTTTAATTAAATTATAACCCGCCGCCCGTTGGATACGCTTCCTATGGGCAGTGCCGATGAACCACGGATATTTCGACGCGCGGAATATACTTCCGAAGGATTTATACGCGGGCGAGAGTTTCGAAACCCGTTCCTGAACGAGACCCTATTGTCATCTTGCCGCCGCGTCCCATGATCGATATTTTCTCTCTGCGTTCGACTCGCTATCGGTAACTTTTTCGACACGGATACGACGTGTTCCGCGTGTGTGCGCCGTCTTCCGTTGTTCACGGTGTCTTGGAAAAACATAGAGCCGCCCAGGGAAATGGAAGCAGTGCGTTCGTACATAGGGTAAGAAAGCCGCGGGAATCTCATTTTCTCACGAAAAACGTTACTCGATATGTCCGTTCTTACGCCTTCTCCTCCTTGCTCCCTTCTCTCTTCGCTGCCTCGTAGAGAAACATTATTCTCGCCTATAAAATGTTTATTGTCGTTCCACGCGAAAGCGTTACGACACTGTTGACGTGGAATTCGATCGCGATTTAATGCGAGTTCCCACGATTTTGTTTGTTAGCCGAACGATTCTACAGGTTTCAGGATGACTACTTTATACTAGTATTATTTTACTTGAAAATGATTCTCGCTGGTGAAATATTCACGCGAGCGTTTAATCTGGCACGACGTTCGAATGATTATTGCTTGATGATCTTTCGCAAACATCGACATTGATCGCGCAACACCGCGATGATATTGGTCACATAAATTCTCAGTTCAGTAAGCAGTTCGTTTGCCCTTTGACCGAATGCAACCATGAATCACAGCGTGGCATGCAACGATACGACAGGATTCCTTGCCTACGGCGATGTATGCAGTCTAGCGAAATATCCTACCGGAATATTACTCTGGAGAATTTTCTACCGTCGTAGACGCCGTTGCGTCATCGTTGGTAAATATTCCCGCGTATCTCGCGTGAATGAAAACGCGGCTCACGTTCGGCGGCAAACCCGCCGAGACGATGAGACAAATATCTATGCATTATAGGAATCGATCGGGTTTGATAGACGTCCTTGTTCAAATGGGTAGAAACTTGGCGAACAAGTTTCCCGGGATCGGCGATGCATTAAAGATTCCGCCTTTTCAACGAAAACTTTCCACTTTTAAACTGTGTTCAAAAGTTGATTACCCCTTTCTAATTTCAGCGGAATCTCTGTTAATTATCAAACGCTGCAGATTCTAACGAATCGAGAACTGCGAAAGCTCGTTAACCCCCGTCGTTTCCATCGCTAATTTTAGCTGACATCCATTTAAAAACAGCGGACCAAACGTACACGTATCTAATTATTTAAAGAACGAGCAGTTTGCTAAAATAGAAAATACATTTTATTGTCGGTAACCTTGATCATGCAAATAAATGTCGCACGCTTAAGTATGGATGAAATACCATATTCCGTTCTGTCATACGTTTTCTTCTCTCTGTGTGCACACGCTACGCTGTGATTCCGTGGCACGAATAAATAACGAAAACAGCGAAAGCAAACGTTACATAGAGGGTCACAAATTACCCTCATCTGCGAACATGTTTCCAGAAGAGTAGCTTTTTCTAGCGAGTTCAAGATTTTCGCATCATTTACTTGAGCAAAGTGGAAGAAGTTAGTTGGAACAAAAAATGTAACCCGGTCCACAATGACGAGCCCAGTTCACCGGCGACACTCGCAATTCGGTGAGACCAGATTTTTCTTTGGTCGTTCTTAAGCTCCTCTTAAGCTAACATATAGACAGGATTAATCTATGCTATTTATTTTTGCATATTACGAATAAAACTCATTGGTCGTACATTTTATTGAAATTGACTCTGCTATTATCAGACAGTAACAATTCACGGTGTCATCATAATTTAATAGAAGCTTCACATATTTCCTGAGGTAAATGAGACGAAAGTCGATTTGCCTTCCGCACGATTGATTCTCTAAGGATCGACTTTCCTTGTTAGATAGCCGATTCAATCTACTAATCGTAGCTAGAACAAGGTATAAGAAAGAACCCATTTAAAATTGATTATTCAACGGTCCCGAGCAATCCCTGTACCCCACGCAGACTTTTTATAAATGGGAACGATCAAATAGAGCACCTGGCTGAAATTTACCGTGTAGAGACCAGCTTTTATCTCGCCCGTATGGACGCAATTCTGGTTATACAAGGCGAGTACAATGAGTCCGTTAAGTTAGTAATTAGTGCTATTAAAGCGGTAAAAGGCCGGGAATTTAATTGGTCATTCATTATTTACCGTGCACCTATGCGCTGTGCACTACGATGCGGCGAGCGATCAATTAAAAATTTGTCGATCGGTTAAAGCTCGGTGATCCATATAAAATCTCGAAAAATTCATTACCACCAAGAACAGCCTCTCGCCGGATTGCTTCGTCTCGCATTTTTCAAAAATAGACGTTCGCCGATCGGTATCGGGGAAGAAAATAGTCGATCGGGGTCAGCGAGCTGTCCACTGATAACGAGCCTCGCCTGAAAGACGAGATGCAAAAGGAACGCTGGCAAAAGTTAATTATAAAGCGCGTTAGACTCGCAGTATCGAGGATCAAAGTCGACAACCTTTCCCGATCTCCTCGACGGAATGCATTCGGGGAAATTTATTCGGCGCACGCGCGCGCGGCCGTCGATGGATAAGCCCGGCGAGCATTCGGCGAATTAATTAACTGCGTAATTAACTAATAGCACTAATGAACGACTCTGTGTATCGCGCGCGATTCACGTTTTCCACGATTAGGGTGCAGGTCGATAGCCATTTCCGTGCCCGGCTTTAAAACAGACAGTCAGGGAAAATCGCTGCCTCGGTGCGGGCTTAACGAACTCAATGAAATTAATGTCGGTAAAGTTTCTTATTAACGTCGCAGATGCCGTGCTCGCGTTTAGCCGCCGCGGTAGTTGGCGGCGCGGAAGCCCCGAGTTCGATTATGCAAATCGTCGTCGCGATCATCGTCACGATGCCATGTTACGCAAGAATTACTAAACCGCCGTAATAACCAGACGCTCCCCGAATCGAGAGAGAGAGAAAGAGAGGAGGAACGCTCGAAGGCGTTCTTCGGGCATTCGACCCTTCGTCCACTCGTATCTACCTACCCGTGTCACATCGCGAATCATCATCATCTTCCCACACGGTAACCGAGTTAAGCTGATATTCTCGGCAAGATGCACGACGTACCGAGCCGTGACAGACATTCCAGCGGGACTCACCGGCGCGACGACGAGGAGATGAATGTAAATTTTCATTAAAATCACGGCTCACGAGCACCTACGTTCCTGCGGCTCCGCGATTTCACCGCTGATTGCGAAGGGCTAGACGACGACGTCGTCGTCGTTCCGTTGATTACGCGAACTCGCGGGACCGTTGGAATTTTTGTTTGCCTTCGAGCACGCGATAAACGGAATACGCGTTTTACCGCACCGCTAATTTACAGAACTCCCGCAGGGACTTTGCCGATTAGCCATTGAAACTACATTCAGGAATCGCTTCCCGATCCGGTTAATAATTTCGTCCACGTTTGTTGTTACGTACGGATTCATTGTACTGTGTCAGCAACGGGAGGGAGCAGTTGCATCCTGCGACACCGTTCGCAGGAGTGTTCTCGAGGCAACCGCAGTGCAGTTGCAGTTTCGATACGCTTCGTGCCAATTAATGCGGAGTCGTGTTCGAACTGCCGATGATTCGTGTTAACGACGCGACGCGGATATTCGGTTGTCGGTTATCGATACCGAATGCCCGCCGAATTTTTCGATAATATCGCTCCATTAATTTACGGTGTTTCCGATGTGCCCCGACACCGTTTCAACTTTCGTTTTCTAGCCGCCCGTATATTTTTAGTAGGTGAAAAGTACGGGAAAGGAGGACGAGTTTGTAAAAAAAACGAATGTTTGCTGAAAATTGGAAACACCGGGTCACCGAGCTTAACCGCAGTGGCCGGGTTTCAAGCTCGCCGTGAAACGCGCGTGCACACATTCATTACGAACTTACGCTTATGAATAATTACTGCCCTCCCGGAAAACTGTTAGCGGAACAATGCCGTGTTAACTATCGGCTAAGTTTAATTATCGAGCAGGCATGCGTTGCAGGTTGCCGTGGTGACTCTAGATGGGTTGTCCCAAAATTGGCTGTCTATGGCTCGCGTCGAATTCGAATTTAATCTGTTGCAAGTTAACCGAGTGGAGCATGGAAATTAAAAAGCCGGTCAGATCACAGGCGGAGCGTACAGGGTTGCTGGAACAGGGATAGCTCGAGCAGAGCAGAGAGGGGGAACGTTTCTCATCGGGTTACGGCAACTACTCGAGAAATTTTCTTGACGGCGTTCAGCAATAGAAAAATGGTTACGGATGGAGCCTGGAAAGAGTGCATTTTTCCAGAAAGTAACACTGCTTAAAGTGTCTTACATAACGCGATAGAGTGCAAAAAAATGCAAAAGAACGCGCGAGGCTTGGAGGGGCTGGTAACGACGTAGAACGGCTGAAAGCGGTGGCTCACCGGTGCTCTATGGGCGATGAAAGAGGAGCTGAAGGCGATACAGAGACACCGGAGATGATGAACCGACGTGAAATGACCTTGAAAAAGATTTCTCTCGAGCGTGGTGCGCTCCGCGGCGGTAATGACCGTGGAAGTCGTACCCCGCCCTCGTCGCCGCGACGGATACGCGGCGACGAGTAAACCGAGATGATCTCGCATGATAGGTTACGCGACCCCTACCGAATCTCGTCCCTTAACGTCCTCCTAACTGCGACGGGAGTAATCTCGCAACGGTCGATGAATTCCCTTGCAGGAAATGAAATTACACGGGCAATCCACTATAGGAGACTTCCTTTTTTCTGTTTCAGAAGGCGGTTCTCCCGGGAGGGAAGCGAGAATGAGCGTCGCTCGGTTGCCCGCTAACAAACACCACCAGAATCGTCGTCGTCGTCTACGCCGGTGAAATTGAACCGTGGCTCGGTCGGGAGGAGGGGTTGTAACGCGGACAAGGATAAACAAGTTTCTTGTCCCCTCGCGAAGATTTCTTCATTTGCCCGAACTCAAACCACCGGCGAAGTCCGGTGTACGGGGTCAGAAATCACCGTTACCCCTGTCAGCGAGTCGCGAGAGATTCCTCCGTCCTCGACGAGAATTAATTTTGATTCCATGATTGTTCCTACCGTTTGTACGCGCGAAACAAGGAACGCGTCGTAGGCGGTGAGAAGGGTTGTTGCGCGTATGATCGTTCGTTAATTGGCCGACAGGATGCCGATGGATCCAATTAACTGGTCGCCTTTAAGGAGAGACCGGCATGAATTGGTTCGCTCGAGCTAATTGTGTTCGGATCGTGGATTTCAGTTTCGCCTATTAGCCGTTGGAAGAGATGCTGAGCACGGAACACGAGATACGATCCCGGGTCGTTTGCATCCCGAACCAGAAGGGGTCGTCCCGCGGCGAACGGATCTAATCAGCGTAGCTCGAGTCCAAATTGAATAGTTAATTGCGGACTGTACGCCGGATCATGCCCTTCGAACCATAAACCTGCTCCCGAGCGATCAATCGAGTTGATGACCCGGAACTAGTGTCGTCCGATACGGCCCGGAATAATAACGGTGTCGCGGTTGTTCGTCTCGTCGGTCTCGGACCAAAGTGACACGCGAGCGTGAGGGTACGCCGTTCGCGTTTGAACAATGACGAGCGAACTGAACGCGACGAAGGTCGAGAACGCGACCGCCGCCATGAATCTCGTATCAACGGTGTCCCCGTCGCAGCCCGGCGCGGCTGCAGCCGCGATTAGCGCTGGCACAGCGATTCCGACTAATCCGTCCACGACAGTAACGGCTGGAGCTGCGGTTACCAGCACCGCTAAACCTGACCATCACGTCTACAACGCGACCGGCTATCTCGTCGAGCAGGACGAGCTCGATCACAGTAAGTAATAAGAGACCGTGAGTAACGGGTAATGCGCGTTGCACCGGTCAAAGCTGAACGCTAATGGTACCGCATTAGATCGGTCTCGTTCGGAAATCCCACTTACCAATCATCTCGACTATTCCTGCTCGCATTACCGGCTCCGCGCTTCCCGATCCCTTTCTTACTTACCTCTTTCTCGCTGCCCGTCCTTTTCATCCGACGTACGATGGAATTCCCTTTGATGTCTCACCGATAAAAATTCTGTTTCGAGTTGCGGCCGCTGCGTTGTAAAGGGTCAATAGAGAGAAGGAGAATGAGAAAGCTGATAGGTTTGTTCGCCGACGTGATCGGATCAACTCTGTTTGCTTGAAAATAGTTTCAACCGGCAAGCAGCGTGACGATGGGCAACGGTATCCGTCGCGTTAAACGCGTAGCTAGAAACGAGGACTCGATCCAAGATCGATCGAACATTTATACTTGTCAGATATCTCGCGATGACAATTTTTCATGTGAAACGCGTCGCGGTTCGGTAACTTCGCTTACGATTCGTTGCTATTCGCCGGTCTCGTTCGAAGGTCGAATCTTTTCCAACCGGCCACTTGAATCTCGTTTCATCTGGTATGAAGGGGATTTTGGGAATCGGTCTAAATGTTGCCCGTTTATCCTGTCGTTCTCTCGATGCCTAGGCCGAAATACCCACGGATTTCCAGAGGTTCTCCCCTTCGCGTCGCGTAAAACTGTTTCCGGGGACGCTTAATCCCGCTAACTCTTTGAATTTATTACTGCGTCGTTCCCTGCCTTGTTTTTTTCATCGGGAAACCACTCTCCGCGCTAACGATTTTACTCCGAATTCTTTAAAGGTCATCGGCCATCGTTGCGAAGTTGTAGAAAGGTGAATTTAATCGTTCCCTCATCGTTTCCACCGAACAATCAATCCGATCAGCTTCGTCGTCGACGCGAAGGATTCGCTGAAACCTCTCTGATAATCCTTTAATCGAGGGAAAACGCTTTGTGGATTAAAGTGATCTCTTCTAATCGCGTTTCAGCTCAGCGCCAATAACGATCGACGAGACGCGTGCTTTTTATCGTGGAGGTTTCGATCGGAGCGTAGCCCCGTTATCAGGAGCAGGCCGGGCGGCACGCATCCTCCCCCGTTTTGCCGGAGCAAATCTTGCCTCCCCATCCCTGGCCTTGTCCGACCGGTCGACTGCGACATCGACTGAATACTAATCGCGATGCTGCGGTCTACCCGAAGTCGGATCGATACCATTCCGCGTTCTACAACCGTGATACATACACGACGAAACTCGACTACGATTGAAGCTTTTTCGTCGTTAGATATTCATGCTCCTCGCGAGGTACTCGCGCCGCCCGGCTTTTTTGCAATATTTATGAGGTCTACCTGGTACGCGTGAACGAACGGGGAGAGCTGCCGATCGTGTGCGCGCCGCGCCGCTTTTCGCATATATTTCACGCCGGATCTGAAACAATGCACCCTTTTTAGCTCGATAGCCTCTCAAGTTAGCTCCTACAGATACGGTAGCTTTACCTACCTCCGATGCTTTATCACGGACTCGGGGCAATTTGTACAGCGAGGTCTGTTTATAGCGCATTGTTCTGCAAGATAGCGTAAAATATGGAGTACAACGCGTTTTCATTTTTCACGGTTACATCGCCGGCACTTCGAGTCACCGTTACCTCGCGTCTGTTCAACATTTTCTCTAAGATTTCCTGTATCTTCGTTTGAGCTCGGATTACGCGGGGTTTATCCAATTTCTTCAGGCAACGCGTCACGCTCACGGAGAACGCCTCTAATTGATCCGAATCGGTGTCGCTGCCATTTTCGCTGGACGATCCGCCGTGTACCTCGCAGATCGTAAGTTTACGAGGCTTTTCCTATTTCAATGACGAGCATTAAATATGTATACGCGTAGCACCGAGATTATTACGAGCGGTCCACGCGTTTAACCCTCCCCTTCGCGAATTAACCTCCAGGGACAGCGTAGCCATCCCTATTTTATACATCTCTCGCGCGAATACATGTATGTACTCTCGAAATGGCAGCTGACCGAATCATAACCGGGAAGGTTAATTCGCGATGTATCATTGATCAACCTGTCTCGTTACCATCGACGCGTCCCCGTGGTGCCCCAAGTTGTTTTCGTAGCAGGCTCTCGACCTACTGTTGCACGCCGAGCAACGAGGAGGAAATCTGTTCAGCTGTTTCCTCGCCTCGGTAATCCTGCTGCAGGAATGAGGACAAGTTCGAGGGCGAGCTTTGACCTCCGGTAAAGAAACGACAGGGGAGCTGTTCGAATTTAGGGTAGCGAGAGGTCGCGGTACACTCGCCGGCAAAATATTTTCCGCCCGGCTGTTCGACGCCGTCCAGCCGATGTTCGAAATAGATTTCCGTGCACCCTCTCGCAGCGCGGCGCAGGTCTGGTTGATAGTCTACGAAGGGATACAATCGCTGTTTAAATCGTCAATTTCTTACGCGCGTACGCGTCGTGCAAAGTAAAATTAGAATATAAGAATTAGTCTCGTTTATACCGGGTTGTCGTTAATGAAAAACGTATCGCGACGAAACGTCACGATCTGTAGCGCGGCACGGCGGTAACGACATGCTACAACGAAGTTATTGGCAAAACCGTCGGGCATTGTCGCCGCGCGTCGTTCATGCTAATGGCGTAATGAGTTGGTTTATCGATACGAACGTGCAGCTCAACCGCTTCGTCGTAATCCAGGTACGGATAGAGAAATCGATGCAGGTCGTAGAAGAACGGCAGCGAGATCTCGCAACGGTGACCGAGCGACTCGGCCTCGAGCAACCTTTTCAGCTCGTTCACGTACAACCGTCGCATCTCGCGAATCTTTAGTACGATCTCGACCAGAGTCACTTCGGGCAGACCCATCGCGCGCTGAATGCGAGCGTACGCGCGATGCCTGCGCACGCTGTTCAGATAATTCGGGGTGTCCTTTTTCCACAGACAGGGCGACTTTCTGTAAAGGGATGCCAGCTTTCGGAAATGACAGTTCATCCATCTCTCGTCCTCCACGGTTCTACGCGACGATAGCTTCCTGCCGCAACGCTCGGTCATTGTGTACTCGAATTTCGGGCATCCGCGCTTATCATAGCTTTTGGGGTCAATGAAAACGAGATCGTCGATAGATTCATGCCGCTGGGACACATCGTCGACGAGATTGGAATTTGGGTTAGATCGTTGGACAGATGAAGGTTGTGAACCCTGCGGTTTATTTTAAGGCATTTTATTCGCCGTCGCGGTGGAAGGAAATACACGGAGAAATACAACTCACCTGTATCGATCAGTTTGACGTCATTTTATAATCTTTTCGAGACGCTTTTCGTTAGAATCGCAATATGCGCGCTACGCGCACTTTTAGTTGACGCTTACACCTAAGTTGCTTTTATTTTCATTCTGTGTGCATTCTCACCGATGAAATCGAAGTGGCCGTGGATGCGAGTGAACGGCAGACGGAATGACATACGAATGATAGTACCGATCTATATTGGATAGATGATACGACTACGAGAGACTTGTTATCAGCACTATCAACGTGGACTACTGAAATATCTCGAAATTATTTGACGAGGAAATCTTTATATTTAAGAAAATTATATGTATGTATTACATGTAACGAAATATTTTTACTATTGACGTCTTGTTGCAGGTATACTCGCTGGTTTCTCAGACATACAAACAGTTTTCCTAGCGTGTATCTCGACGCTGCTGCCGTTGATCGTCGCGCTGGGAATCGCCTTCGGCGTCAGGTGAGAGAGAATATACTTGGCTGGCAACGTATGCCTAGAAAATTGCTGCAAACTTTTACCTCTTTTCCTTAGAAACACTTACCTATCTTTACATCGGAGACTTTATTTTACTCGAGTAGCTGCATTTTAATCTAAGGGTAGGAAAACGGGAGCAAATAATTTTCTACGTATTTTGCATATCGTTTTTTATTCCTTACAAACTTTGCACTTTTCGTTTTCGTCCAAGGCGCTCGAAACGTATCGAATGCTATTTGAATCGAGAGTCCATCGCGTCGACAGCTGCCGCGCGCCATATTATCACGCTCGCGTTCTACTTTCGGAGAACGCAGCTGCGGAAAAAATATCGCGCGCTTCGTACCGTTCTCCGATCTCTAAGCTCGCGATGCTACAGAGAACGAGATCCGCATCTAACAGCGCGAGGAGCAGACACGGGAAACCGTTAAGTCAGCGAATAAGTTAACGGTACAGTGACAGTCGCGTTATAGCCGGGAACAAGGCGACACTGCTCGCGGCTGTCTCGCGAAAGCGAAAGCACCCGACGTTGATTAATGGGGCAATTAAAGACAAAGTCGATGCGCGTCGTAATACGCGGTACACGCGACTCGATCACCGTCGAATTCACCCGTGGCATCGATAAAGCCGTAACACCCACCACCGGAAATTCGCGACCTGATCGATTGTCGCCTCGGCTCGTCACGCACAGACCCTGATCCCCGGCGATGCATCGATACCTGAACCCGCGCGATCCTCGCGTCTCATCCTCCGTGTCGACGGTAACGAGACGCCGAGATTAACAACGGCGACCGTTCCCATCGCGAAAACATAAACCGTGATGATAGGATTACGCGATTTCCAGAGAAATTGAATTCTTAACGACGCTTTTCAATGTTGCAACGGATAACATTATTTATCCGTCGCCGGGGAATCAAACCGCGAGATATAAATTTCCGTAAATCCCTTGAGCCAAAAAAATTAACTCTGGCCTAAGTCGTTGCACCGTTAATGCTGACCTTACAATAAAAACCGATTTCACGGATCCGTTAGCCGGACTCGCAAATTTACAGTAGCCGAGTAATCCCGCGTTATTGCTGAAATTGTGGGAGAGCAAAGGGGATTATGTCGGGTCCATTCGCGAAAATGGGTACAATTTATTCGATAGTTGTCCAACTGCTAGCGCAGGTGCGTTCTAATTATTTTCAAAGCTCGCGCGGCGCTTGTTGCTTGTTTACTTTTAAATCGTGGAATAGCAGCGTGTACTTAAACGTATCGCGATCCCTATCGAGATAACTGGCACTGATTTCTACCTGTGCGAGCAGAAATAAATGGCTATTAAAATGATTATGCAACGCCGATTCGTCGTCCCGGCGAAAGAATCGCGATTCATTTTTAATTATCTCTATTTTTCCATTTTAATTATTTCCTTGTTCCGCGAGGTCAAAGCTCACCGGCGAGGAATTATCCTTTACGCATTGAAAAGTACCCTCTCTGTTTTCTCCGCGCAAGTGAATAAACCAAGCCCGGGCAATTGAAATCTCTCTCCTAAACACTAGCTGCATAATAGACAAATCGAGGAAGCTCTTTTTCAAGCTCACGGAAACGTAACTCCGAGTTCGAGCACAGTCAAAGGTTCCTCCTTAACGAATGAAACATGAATAACATAGTTAACTGCGACCGGAGTTGAGAGCGAACGTTCTCAGAGTGGTACCGGTTTTGTTCCGTTTCGCAGGCACGTGTGGAGGAAATATCGGAACAGACGAGACAGCTCGAGTGGATTGCCCTGGTACAGAAGCATCTACTCTCGAGACAATACCGCCGAATCCTTACATCATCGACCTCACTCGGGAAGCACGACCATTCAGTCTGCCACGAGGATTCTCTCTGCCCAGGACGTGAGTATACGGCGTCCCGTTATGTATGCACGTACCTATCTACCTATCTACCTTACCCGTAACTACTCGTTTCGGAGCAGCGTACAGAAATTTACTCCGGCGGAAGAGACCGCGACGTAATTCTCAACGGGTATTCTTCAGGGTTTAGGTCAGCTGACACGTGACCGGCCGAGACGTGTCCCTGACGCGTTCGGAAATCGATGTCCCGTCGATAATTCGGTGGCGCGCGATGCTAATTTTGACGAGGCTCGTGAATAAATAAAACGCTTGGCCCGCTCGAAAATCGAGCCACGTTCCTCGAGCGTGGCAACGAGATTCTCGCGCTCCAGTTGCTCTTGATCTCGGTTCAACCCTCCCCCTGCCAGCCTGACTTTCGTTTCGTTCCACCTCTCGCAGAATCTCAATAGTATTTCGCTTCACCTATAACTCGCGTTTCGGGTACAAGATTTTTGGTTAATCCGCAAATGCCAAGAATCTTTTGAATCTCGGGGAATCTCGCCGATTTACGTGTTATTTTCAGAAAGAGCGTGACTACGTACACGCATAGGGGGGAAATGTACGCGAGGCTCTGCGAAATGTTCCGGTCGAGTGGAGGCTGGTCGGATTATGGGCCGTGTGAACGAATGAAAGAAAAAAGATAATAAACACCTCCACCCTCGTCGGATCGGTTGTCCGATGGATGGACGGGACACACAACCGTGAGCGCAACGATGCACTCGTACACTGTTTTTCCATTATACAGCATCAACACCAGGAGCAGAAAAATTTTTTTCTCTATGCATGGGAGCGATATCGAGACCGGTGAATTTTTACCAGCGCGGAGTCTCATTTTTCGCTCCGACTCTTCCATTAATCAGCGGACGAAAAAAAGGATCGGAAAACCGTTTCGTACGGTTAGCCGGAATCCCATCCAGTTTGTGTCTATTATAACCTGGATTAAACGTACGAAGTTAGAGAAGGGTAAGCGATTATGTTCAAAGTTTGCGCCGCCACGCAATTATCCACGGTTTAGCCTGCGGTGGTATCTCTAAGAAAACACTCGCACTCGCCGAAACTATTGGTCTCTAGCCAGAGTAAATTGTTCCTGAAGATCCCGATTCTTCAACGAAATTATTTCACATTTTCACGTGATTTACGATATTACTTATTATCAATAATTTAAATATCCGGAAAAATTTAAAAAAAGTAGCCTGATGAAAATTGAAAAGAGTTCGTCGACAAGGACGAAGTTGTATGGAGGAGAGAGCCGTTAGGAGAGGGACGCGGCAGCATCTATCTGCAGCTGACACGAGCCCTGTTTGCTCGGAATGAGCCAAGTTTCGTATTGAACATCGATCAAGCGCACGAAAAGCGACGGTCGATCGAAACTGAAATCTACAAAGCTACCACGTTAGTTACACACTGGCCACGTCGTCGGGCGATGTCACGCTTCGTGAGTCGACTTTTTAACATTGTTTCTAGGGATCTGGGTGCAATCGCTTTTGCGGCCGTACCGGGAACGTTCCGCATCGACTTTGGAACACATACTGTCACAATGTAGGTTAAATGACTCGCAGGCACACAGGGCTCGCGCGTCGCTGAACACCCGGTGCGCCACGACTTTACGACCAACCGTCCCCTTTACGATGACTTTTCATGCCCGCGACGCCTCCGCTTATCCTCTTTCACGATCTCGAGCATTCATGACTCCGCTCTGGATGTTCCGGCTGCGAATTCTTTCCCGCCTGACACGATTCGTTTCGTCAAAGCGTGCATTCAGAATCGGGTTCGTTTACGAATTCAACAGGGATTAGAACGGGGTTGGAACGTCGCTACTGGGAACCTCCCGTGGAACGTCGATCCCGCGGCTACCGCTTTTCGTTGCGAACCAAAGCCTAAGTGTCAATTACGAGGCAAAGAAAGCGGGTAATTAGAGCGCTTGGACGTATTACGCATTTCTGCGAACGGAATAGGGACACACGATAGTATTTTTTAAATGGCACTCGGAACCCTTTACTTTTAATCCTTTGCACTCGAGGAATCCTTCTCCAAATATTTGCTGAACGAACGATTATTAAACTATGAAATTACTGTTGGTTTTTAAATGTATTTTATAGCGATCAACTTTCAAATCACCTCTCGGGTGCGAAGCGTTAAGTTCGCGAGAATGTCCGATTACTAGCCTGTAACGCCGATGACTGATTTTCGTTTGGAGAGGCGAATCACCGTCAAAACCATACGGACAAGCGTACATGTATGTAAATAAAATTTGCATATAGATTTTTTTTAAGGATTTCTAAAAAAAAGTTAAAACATCACGAGGATCAGAGGTGATTTAGGTGACACGTCGAGCGTTAGGAGCGGTGGATCGATGGTAGGAATCCGCGTTACGATGCAGCTATCTATTAATTTTATCGAGCGTTCGTTGATACGGTGCACCGCACCCGAGCAGCCTGAGCGATCGTACACGTATATAAAGCATGGGATCGTTCGAGTCGGGCTGAAAATACCGAGAGCGATCGTTCCGGCGGTAGTCAGCGGCAGTGACCTGATTTTAATTTCACGCGTGTTCGATAGCAGTCACCGCGCTTAGATGAGATCTCGAAGCGAGAGGAGACACCTTTTCCTGTCGGTGAACGCGCGGCGCCGCGCTTACATCGGCTTGTTGCACTCGCCGCGCCTTCTCTCTCTCTCCTCTGTCCCTACCATCGTTTTAATCGCAGCTGTTCGCCAACCCGGAATGTAAAGCGACTCCTCGTTTTTCGCAGCGCTGCACTTGATCTAGTTCAAACATTTTTCCCCTTTTGCTCCCCCTTCCCCGCTGGCCGAGAATATTAACCGGGATTTAGCACCGATAAAATATAATCGTTCACCTGTTCGTTCATCGAAATTCCACGGAAATAAGAAACGAGATTATCCGAACTCCTACGGTCGATTCCGTTCGCTTTGAACTCCCGGCGGGACTGCGAATCCTCCGGCCGCTATGTAATTTGTACGAACAAAAGGTGCCGCGGGTCGAATGAGAGCTAACGTTTAAAGAACGACGTGCGCGGACGTTAGAAAAAGGAACGCGAGAAAGAGAGTCCTAACGAGGGCTTCGAGCGGTCGGGTACGGCAGAGATAGTTGGTTTTTCATGCAGCTACGGCTATACGTATACGTGACGTGGACGGACGCACGGCATTACACACAACGTGGGGTCAAGGAAAATACGGTGTACCAGCTCGAAATGGGAATTGCCCGCTCGGCACCGCTTTTTCGCAGCGTCAGTGCTCTCCCTCCCGCGCCTCGCCGCCTCGCGTTCTCTCCCCTTTACGAGCACACCTGGACGAACAACGGGAACGATGCCGCCGCAGGCTACTAAAGGGGAAAGAAGGGTTCTCGGCTAAGTGAGAGGTGTCTCGTTCAAATGACGAGGGTGGATTTTCAAGGAAATAAAATTACTCCGATGCCGGGACGGAGGCAGGAAATGCTTCGCGAAAAAAGTGCATCCGAAGGGGGAGTTATTATTCCCACGGATCCCATAATATTTACGTTCGGACAATTTTCGATCGATTAAACTCGAGAAGCGGATGACGATCGAAACGCCGGATCGAACTCGCGGTTTTACTCTCGCCGTAACTTTCATATAAATTCCTTTTAGGAGAAACCGATAAAATGTTTATCCGCCACAAATTTTATCGTTGCCCTCGCGTTGCCCGTTCTTGAGCGAACCGCTCGAACGGGGTGGCAGGTAGTTAGTTTCGAGCGAGATACCGTCGACTAGAAACGGGGGCGAACCGGAGTCGTCGGAAAAACTGTCTCGCGAGGCTCGAAGCCGAAGTTCTTTCGAGACGAAACGAGAAAGCCAGCGTCGTCCTCGATTTTTACGCGGCCGCGACGGACCGCAGAAGTTCACCGGCTGCGAGTCACTTTGTCCGCCCCCTCTGCTACCGTTTGCCAGCCCGACGGAGACCCGTAGGGTATAAGGGCGCGCGCTGCATCGGCGTCGCTGTTGGCCACGATTTTTCTGATCTTTAAGTCGAAGCACCCTTGTCGCCGGTGGACCGTGCCAATATTTGTCCTGACTCACGGTACGCCGTTCTCGCTAAACGACCGGAATTTGCCCTCCCCGAACCCTCGGCGAAGGAGCGAGCGCACAGCGTACGGGGACTAAACCGCAGGCCGTTTCTTCGGAAATATTATCGTGACCGGAATTGTGTGCTGGGGGTGTTCGCGCGCGAACCGACGAAGAAAACGAGGCTGTGACCGCAAATCCGTAACGAGCGGCATTCAAGAATAGTGAAACGACGCTTTTGTCGCGCAAAGTGTACCGTGGCCAATGATGATCCACACAGAATCGCGGACAATGCATGCGCCAGACGGGGTGCGCATCCACCGCACGCTCTCCTTTCTATGCCTCTCTGCGCCGTGCGCTCGCTCTCTCGTAGTTACTAAGTAGCCACCTTGTACGCTCATTATCTATCCTGGTTTTTTTCGTAATTTGAGGTTGAACCTGAGGTTAGAAACAGGTTGCGTGCAATTGGAGCACCGTGTGTTGTTCGCGTCGCGTCAACCCGCTGCGTTCGGTACACCGAATTTCAAATGACGTTCTCGCAAATGTAATTTATGATGACGAGATAGAACTGTATTTCGCGCAATTATATTTTGCAGTCGCGATTAAACTCCTTTTCCTCGGAATTATACTCGTGAAATACTTATTTCTACTAGAGCCACTTCGTACATCTGAGTCAGGCGCGGTAGCTACTTCGAGCACGAGATACCCCACGGAGTACCTTGTAAATCGATGCGATAAATTCCTGTTGTTTTCCCGAAGCGCAGCGACTCGAGAATTACAGTATCGTACGAATTTGTCAGACTTCAAGGGCACGATTCGTCTAAATAGTTTAACGACAATTTTCTTTGAATTTCGGTGTCCGTTTCAATTCGCGTGGAACGTTCGATTCGATGTTTCAATCGACAATATCTGATTATTGCCGCGTACACGTAACTCGTTAACCGAGTATCGCACTTAATTATTCGCGTCCCATTCTCGCGTGCACGAACAATCGCAAACGTGCGATAAGTCCGAGTCCGTTCGTTACGCGGTAATTACGATCCAGCAGGAGAAACTTGAGGGTATGAATAGTTATCGATGTAACCGCGATCTCTCAGCGGATAGACGGCCGGATTTACAGTCGACGCGGCGTGGCACTGATTTCTCCGATGTGTCAGCCGAGAGCACCATGGGTATCCTCGGCTGGCACGTACGGGCTCGGGGCCTCTGCATTCGATTTGCATGCTGGAAATTCGAGCGTCGTTCTAACCGGAATCGATCACGCGGTATAGGTATAAGTAGACGGAACGAGCACTCCCGGACGGATCTCTCGACTTTCCCATCTCCCGGTCATTAACGTCCTTTCTGCGCCTCTAACGGCTACTCCGTGAAAGTTTCTCCGGTTCGCAACCGAAAATTAACTACCGCTACGCTATCTTAAAGGAAGATGAGGCAACGTTCCGGAGTAAAAACACGAGTTTAACTGATCCCGAAGGCAAAGTCACCCGAGACTCAAAGGGAGTTCCTCCGCAACGGAGCAGGATATTACCGGATCTTTGGAAGCGGGTTTAAAGGATTGTTACCGCGAATTTATATTCGCGTTAGCGACGGTAGCCAAACTCTATGAATCGGTCGTACATTTGGATCATTCCCGAACGACGAGCATGCCAGAAAATATCCCGCTGGACGCGCGTGGATCATTTAGTCTTCGTTTGATACAGCTTAATCAAGGATACGCCGTGCCAAACCTGTTCTTTCTCGTTCGACCTACTTCAACGCTCAAAACGTTAATTTGCAATATGAGATGCGCGAAGAAATCTACAGCTTCCACTCACTACGTCAGAGAACGTTACTCCACTTTCCGCGCGAAAATCCTCATGTCTACGCTTCACTTGAAACTTTCTATTTACTGGTAATGTCTTACCTCTATCCATATCGCCATCGATAAAGGATAGCATAATGGATTCTCAAGAAATATGGGAATCCTTCGCGCACATACTATCACTGTAAAATGGCACCATCTATCCGAGTCAATTTTTTTCTTATTTATCATCGGACTTTATCCCTTTCACTTTTTTCACTATTTTTCTTCGCACTTACGAACGAGAATTCCTCGCGCGCGCCGAACAAAGAGGAGCTTTTATTCATTTCGAACGCGAGGACGACACTTGAACAAAAATCCAATCAACAAAAATTCACGCACGAACACTCGCGAAATCCTGTGGAACGAGAGGAGCCGCATCCTTCGCCGTTTTCCGGGCACGGCGCGGCAGCGCGCCGCGACGGGGCACCGTCGGAATCGGTGCGATTACCGAGATTTCAGGACGTGCCACGATAAAAGATTAGATCTCGGAGACGTGCACGGCACGGATCGGGCGAACCGTCACCGCGGTAGGTGCCCGGAACTGCACTTTAATCTCGCAAATGATGCGAGGACACGGACAGCAGGTGAAGGTTTCCGGTTCGAAAAGAATGCCGGGGATCTCGAAACGCTTTGACTTATTTATCGCGTTCTATCGGGAAGGAGGGAAACGATCTCTCGTGCGCGCGCGAGGGAAACAGGATCGCGATCTCGAAATACTATACCGACGGATTGAATTCCGGGCGAGATGCAGGAATGACACGTGAAAAATGTGGATATCAAACATTCTGCCCGATGTAACTGGACGATAACGATGCGAACGATGGACGCGAAGGGTAGATTTCCTTCGAGCGTTCGCGGAAACGCGTGCCAGATACGTAGCGAGTCGAAACGGCGGACTGAACCGAACAAGCGCGTACGTACAAGATACGTGTGCAACATACGCGAGGCGCGTGACACACGTGCGAGTTATGTTAACAATGCTCGCGTACGTACGGTCGCGATCCAATTTTCCACGTGCTCCGGGAGCGTATCGGCACCGGGATAAGCGGTTTACAGGCTCGGCATGTCATAACGTGGCCACCTATCTAAATGCAATTGTGGATCACGCGGTGAACCGACACGGACCGTTGAATAATTTTACGATCGTCCGAGGGGGTTTATCGAGCACGGCCGCAAGCTTCGGCATCGGCGGAATCGGTTGCCTGTCACGGTGACTCCGTCGGCCGTTTGAAAAATATTGACCGTGTAACGCGCGACAACCGCGTGTTCTTATTTTCAAAAGGGTTGTCCACGTGAACGGAATTTCGCGATACGAGAGTCCGGGCGAACGAGGGAAAGTCAAATAACGGTGCACCGGAAGAGAAGAAAGTTTCATCGGTAAGAAAAATAGACGAGTTTGTTCCCCCGTGACGACAGGGAATTGAGGCAATTTCTGGACAGCGTGCCTTCGGTGAAGAACATCGTAACAAGCGTCGTGCAATAAATTATTCGTTTCAACCCTCGAAAATTACAATACGGATGCGAAGCTCTCGCGGTAAATCATGCGCCGCTGTTAAACGATTGCCGTGCGCGCAACAAGCTGTAAATCTTTCCGCTTGGACCGATACGCGGGAAATTTCTTCGCCACGGATCTAATAAATTTATACGTTGTCGAGTAATGAAAAAGAAAGTGAAAACACTCGCGAGGAAAAATATTTTCGCGTTTTAACTGGTAATGAATATTTGGCGCGCACTTTATCGTTCGAACACAATCCTCTGGACCGCAAGCCGAAGACATTTTTCTACGAAGGATACATAGCGAAGATCGAGAATCCCGAAGTGATACACCGAACTCAATTTCCTTTCGGTAGCTGGTTAGAAAGGGACGAGGTTCCTTGCCGTTCCGAGAGCGCCGGCGGTGCGCGCCCGATCCCGAGGATCATAATTGAATTTTCGGGAAATCCTCCGTATCGCCAGAGATGCATTTGCATCGGACGGATCGCGTTATCTAGTCATCAACTTTTTAACGGAGCAAATGCGTTTCCTGAGTGGAATTCGTTTCGTTCGCGTATCGCGTTCGTTCCGAAGAGTCGTTCGCGAAAATTGCGACGCGCTGTTCGACGAACAGGGAGAGCGACGCTAAATAATCCAACGAGGAACAAATTATTCGATCGGCGTAGCACAGCACTTGGTCGTCGAATCGCGTCGATCTTTCGAATTCCGTTTAGTCAAATACCAGCCCCATTTTCCATTAAATTCTCCGAGCGAAACGTCCACGTCCGGCGACTTCCTAAGCTGAATTTATCATCGGTGAAATTTCCAGGATCATCGCGCGCGATACGCTCGCTCGTTTTTCCGACGGCTCCGAGATAAAGACCGTGTGAAATTTGATCCTCGCCGAGCCGGAAAACGTCCTTCCGTCCGAGCTCACCGGGCAGAGGAGCACTTTCACCGTTGGATCGATTTTCCCAAAGCGTCGACCACCGCGGATCCACGTCGATCTAACTATTTTCCAGTCATAGTAAGCCGCGTAGCTTGTCTATGTCTGCCGCTAGTTGCTCGCGTAGTACTCGAGGGTGGGGGGTACTGCGCGCCTTCTTAAAGCTTTGCGGTTTTTTCAAAAGCGGCGCGTCGTCCCCACCACGGTGAACCAACGCTCCCACCACCGGACGTTGCACTCCGTTCCTCGCACGACTCGCATCCCGCGCTTCTCGCTTCCACTCGCGATTTCGTTCGCGTCGCTATTCGCTCCTCTCCGTCTATCTCCTCTTATCTCTCTCCGGTTTGCTCCTCTCTCTGTCCCGCCCGTCGAGGCCGATGCATTCTCTCTATCCCTCCCCGTGTCCCCTCGCCCCGTCTCGCATGCCACTAGCTCTTTTTTCGACGCGATCGCCTGCATCGGCTGCAACGGCACGCAGCTATGCAGCTTTATGCACGACTCCTCGGCCCGGCTTCGGCGAATCTCGACCTCTCGACTCTGCAACGGATTCAATCTTTTTCCTATCCAACCGAAATTTCCATGACCCGTTTTCCCGTATTGTGCGAGAACGTACCGAGCTATTTCGGCGGAAATTTATGGTTTATGCGCGCGCGGTTCATTATTACCGTCAGGATCTCGCGAAGAATCGCGAGGCTGATTTTTTACGAGCATGAATAATTTATGTCCTAGCGAGGCGAGGATGTCGCAAGGGGTACCAATCGGTTTGTCCGCTCCGTTGCAACGCGCTTCGTCGATTACTCAACGCTCGCTTGCTCGTATGATCAGCGAAAAAACTGGTTACCTATTTCCTTTAGAATGTCTTTCGCTGAAGTTTACGAAGGAGGTCTCGCTTATTTCGACTGTTCAATTTTCGGAAAAATACAATCGGGCAACGAGTAATTCTCGAGTTTCATGAGAGTGCGAGCGACTCGTTATTCGTTGACTAATGGGAGAAAATTTCGCGTCGATCATAGTTATCTGCCTGATGAATCGGTTGAATGCAACGTGACGCGAATCTCTCTTGAGGCTTGCATTTTCTCACGGTTTCATATCGAGGAAAGACCTTAACTGCAAGAGAGCTCGGTACATCCGAGGATCAATAAGCTTCTTTCGGGAAGCATTTGCCAAACCGTCGGACGTGTTTTACGATCGCGTTGCGATGCGTGCCAAGTTGCGGGAATGGCTCAATTTTTCTGGTCAGATCAACCGACTCGCCGAGGGAGAGAGAGAGAGAGAGAGAGAGCGGGACAAGAAATAGACTTCTGCGTTGAAATTGCCTATCGGGCCAAATTTCGGCGTGCTCCTTTTTCCCCCGACGAGCTAACAGCATTGACAACGTCGGAGCCTCCTCGGTTAATTCGTTCGCAGGGGCCCCGGGAACACGTCGATTCGAGGACAGATAAAAATCCAGTCGCGGCGAAATAAGCGGCCGGACCGAGCGTGGCGCGGCGCGGAGCCGGGGAAGAGATGCACTTGGCTGCGAGCTGGACGCGGCGCTAATGCGCCTGCTAACCTTACTTTCGCATTGCTAGACTCAATTCATGCCAAGGCTGACCGGGTGCGTTGCCCTCGATTGCCCCTATACCGCCGTCATTGGTGGGCCCCCTCTCGCCCCCCGGGAGCCGCGGTGCAGTCGCCGTCGCCCGATGCCACGCCGCCCACCGACGGTTTCTTGCCCTCTTGTACCCCGCTTCAGCCCCGTGTCGTGCCCACCGTAGGCACCGTAGGCCCTGCTAGGCGACTTCGTCTTCGACCGCGACTCCGGCTCCAACTTCGACTCCCCGGCTGCTGCCTCCCTGCCTCGATGCCTTCGGTTTTCGAGTTCGGCGGCGGCACGACTACGCGTGTAACTCGCAGAGCCAGTTCCCTCGAGTTTGCATGGCCGCTGCAATTGCCTTAGACCTTAATCGGCTGCATGCGGCAGCCTAAGTGTCCTAATTTCTCTCCGTTCCACGACGGCTGCGTTACGACGCAACACCGCTACGATCTCTCTTCCCCCTCTTTCTTTTCGTTTTCTTTTTTTTTGTTATTTCCTCGGCCTATGCCCGTCTCTCTCGTTCTTATTTTTCTTTCCCCCCTTCTCTTAACCCCGTGCACCGTGCTATTTGCCATAGGCGTTTCGCTGTTTGAACGTCGCTCGAAAAATATTTGGCTAGCAGATCGCCAGAACGCAAGGAGACCGGGTACGTACAGTGCAGGCGCGATTGATAGGCAAACGTTCCCATCAGGACGGAAATAGAATTCGAAGGAACTGTTTTTCGATCGAATACGGGAAAGCTATTTCCGTTTGCAAACAACCCGTGCTCCCTGACTCGCTCTTATTATTGTTTCGTCGTTGCGATTCGCGTGTACAGAATTACGTTGATTCTCGCCGAGATGTTCTTCGGAAGTGTTTTTTATACTCCTAATTTTGCGTAGCTGTCGCGTCGTAGTCGTACAGCCACGAGGCTTTTCCCACTTCCTAAATGGACGATTATCAAGTCGCGTCTAGTCGGGGCGATAAAATTTTCCACGACCACAGTAGAAGCTGTTTTCATTATCAGGAACTGGCAGATTGCAAGCGTATGTTTGATCTTTGATAGCGTCACCGTTTGCCGCGTTTCTGCACACTCGGTCGCGTACTATTTCGAGCGCGAAACGCGCTCGAATTACAACAGGCTGCACTATTTTGTTCGGCCCCGCCCGTAAAACCGCTGCCTATTATTAAAATCCTCGAGCACGGCATAAACTACCCCAAAAATAAAACTGCAGCCGAGCGCGCGCATCTTCGCGCACGAGTTTTACCCGGTTCGCTCGCAACCGTGAGAATGGATTCGATCACGCGGTGGAAACATCGTGAAATCGGGCATGGTACATCCGACCCGAATTCCCAGTGAAACCAATCAGCGTGCAGTCTATTTGATTTTCAGACGCGCGAGTCAGGATTTTGGAATCCTGTAGGGGAGCGCAGCGCGGCGCGTTAATTGGCCGACGATCGCTGTCAGGAGAGCCACGGCTGTGTATTTGCATTAGCAACGAACGCACCGTCGTCGTACGCAACGCTTATTTATAACTTTTTCATCCGGCGAGTTCTCTCTCTTATCTGGCGCCTTGCCATCGCATCGGCGCCCCTCTCTCTTTTTCTCTCTCCCTTTCTCCGCGTAGCTGCTTCTCGTTGCAACTGCACGGCACGTTGATCGCAGCTGACACGGTGGCATCGCGCGTTCCCGTTTCATCGCAACTTTATTTTACGCCTCTAGAGTAAAAGTAATTCCGCGGTCCCACAACGAATATTCGATTCCTCGCCTGCAGCCACGGGAGATTGTCTTATCTCCTCGCGTAAAGTTCTGGGTTAACCGTCATCCATTGCTAACATTTTTACAAGTACGTAAAGATACGGGGAAGAAAATATTAATTAAACGGTAACGCGATAACGATGTAAATTGGATGAGATATTAACTTACGGTGTTCCCTATTCGACGGACACGCGTAGTCGGAGGTCCGCGAGGCGCGGAAAATTTTTTGCGAAATCCAAACCGCGCACCGTGGGGTGGTAAAGAGAGATCGGTTAAATAAAAACCGACTGATTCCCGGCGATCGTGGCGAATCGATTTTCGTGGAGCAACGAGCCGATTCGTATCAGTTGACTCTCGATGAACTCGACAAAGCGTGACGGGGCACCGTAAATACTATGACGGGTGACACATCGCGTAGCTTATATCGGGATATATTTCAAATATGCATTTCGTCTCGTTAAAATTGATGATCGCGCGTCTAATTGCCGCGTTACCGCGCGCGATACACATTCAGGCTTGACAATACCGCTTAATCCTTAGTGACGCGCGATAATGCGTATTGTAAACCGAGCTAATGAGTTACCGGCCCAAGAATCATCGAATCAATCATGTTATTTACGTCTCTACGCAGCGAGGGATAATTACACGGTTCTATTAGAGCGTACAGTATTTCGAGAAGTTTAAGGATAGAAACTCGTCGCACGACGGGAGGACAGCGCAGCTCGCGGTTGCTCGTCCTGCGCAAGTTGGATCGAGGCGTAATGTAGAGTGCCGTGCAAATTGGCGTTGAACCTCGCGATGCTCTCTTTCGGAAGGATGCTGCAGCCTGCTCGAGATGCCGTCGCGTCGTTCGGTACACCTGTTTACACGGTTGAAACGCGCGAACGCGTTGGTATTAAAACGATTTAACGTGGCGGATATCGCGCGTTGCGGACTCGCGTCTGCCAGTGCCACGGTTCACCGGCGGACCAATATTATTTTCTTGCTTCGTACTCTCCGTCTTTCCTCGAGTGTATCATTAAAAACGTAAACGCTACTTTCATCGTTATTTCATCGCTTCTAACTCGGCCAGCAGAATATGAAACGCATTTTCTTGAAAATTGAACCTGCACTTCTTTGTGAATGTTTCAGCGATACGTATAGGTATTCAGATGATAATCGCTATTTGTTTTATGGAATAAAATGTATATCATTGATTAAATATATTAATTTAAAAATTGTCGGATATAAAAATTAGCAATAATTTTATATAAGGAAATTCGTCGAGTACAAAGGATTAAAGTGTATTACATTAAAAATGCATTTTCCTGTCCGTAAATATAGAATCTTGAAATATGACGCGCGTATCACTTACATTTTGTTAGGAGAAAAGCGCCACGTGGCACTGCATCTTTCAAGGCACGCGCTTAACGTTCGGTTGTTGTGATTCATGAGGAAAGTTATGCGAGGCCGGTCAAAATTCTATGCAGTTTGCCCATTGTTCCGATGCTGCAATTAAAATACGTAAAATATGTAAGTGTGTTACGATTCTAGACGACACGTAGTATGCCGAGTGCCTCGAACAAATAAGCCGATCAGGCCGCAGATGTTGCTACGGTCGAACCGCGCTCAGGTTCTTCGACGGATTCGCGAAACATGTAAACACGAGGTTATTGATTTTTAGATCACGTTGCAACCTCCCCGATACCTCGTACTTCGCGACTCTGCATTATGTTTCCTATTCCCGGTAGGTTTCTCTTCGGTTTCGATATCGCAGCCGAGCTTTGTGCCTACCGACCGCCGAGTAGAAACGAATAAGTGCATCGGACGATGGAACCGTCACTGAGATCTTTGGTGAAACGGAGAAACCCTATTTTCAATCTTGAAACATGAATTCCGGAAAACCTTGTAACTCGATATCGGGCCTCTCTCGGCTTCGCCGTTTGTATATTTGTACATTACGTTTTCCAAGATACCCGATAAAATATCGAAAAATATCAGAGTACCACGGGCATCGGGGAGAAATATTATTAAACTCTCGGTTCCGAAGTTGGCGTTGCGCAATTGTCAGTTATCAGAAAAGCCGCAATCAATTCGTCGAATCAATCGGCGCGAAGTAGGTCTCGCCTCGGGATCGAAACGAATCGGCGGGGACCGCGTCGCGCCGCGGTAACTTTGGTCATGTGATTACACGATTCTCCAAGTTCGTCCATCCGACTGTTCATTCGCCCGTACATCTGTCCATCCGTATGTCCGGCCGACCACCCGTCCGTCCGATCCGCTCGTGTTGCTCCGTCCGTGGGGTAGCTGACCTAAGAGAAGGGGTCGTTGCACTCATTGTCAGTTGGGCCCGCTTTCATCCCCTCCACCGGTCCCTGGTTCCTCTGGTCAGCTTTACGGTCCAAACCCGCTCTTCTTTTTCTTCTCTCCTCCGTCGTTTCCTTCGCCTCCGTCCTCTTCCTCGCCGTTTCTCTTCCTCGCTTTTTCCTCCGTATTCTTCGCCCCGTTCTTCCACGCGTTTCTTCCTCCACTTCTTTTCTCGATCGTGTAGAGCCGCTTTTTGGCGATGCCACACTGTCCC
>SHCU01000004.1:832218-870827 GCA_004307685.1 Ceratina australensis
TCCCGGCACCATCTCATCCAACCATTTGTCTTGTCGCACCACTCTCTCTCTCTCTCTCTCTATTTGAGATTGAAACGAATCAAAGCCCGAAAGTAACTCTCAGTCGCGCTACGTGTCTGTACGCTGCTGGTGGCACAAGTCTTTTAGAATGAACGTGTGGATATTCATTTTTCGCTAAAGTACCACATTGTATATGTCAATTTATTTTGCAAAATAAATTATTGGACACGAGCCCTGAGTTTTCATCATGAAGTTCATTCACCGTCATCTTATCGTCATCCTTTTTTCGTTGGAAAATCGGTTCGTTCTCGTCGCTGCGATCCGACATATTCGCCCCTTAACCGCAGATGATAATATCGCGTCGGTAACATCCAAGGGGATCGTACACCCCCGAAGCTACCATCGATTGAACAGACGGTCCCGCGTAACTGTTTTACTCGCGATACGTTCAGCGCGAAACGCCACCTAGAATCGAGGGCTCGAGGGGGTTGAAATCGCGCGACCCGACTGATAAAACGTAACCGGGGGGTGGAGAGCGCGAAGAGGTGACACGCGAGACCGGTGGCGCCCGCGGCGGACCTGGTAAAACGCAAAATATCACTGAATTATACATGCGCGTTTTTAATTCGGTAATCAATAGTAAAAACCGCTAATATATCCCCACCATTTTTCCGCTATTTAGGATTCACCAATGCCCATCTGGCGACAACCCTTTGCGATCGCGTGTGGGAGGAGCCGCTAAATAATGTGCCTCTCACTATTCCCGTCGGTCGGTCGAGCGGGGGATTTCGGAGGCTCGATTTTTTCCTTCGCAACGCGTCGAACGAGATAACGAATCGGACGAAGATTCGAGGTAACGACCGCCGCGCGTATCGATATAAAATGCTAAAGTTCCGTAGAGATTCGCGCTCGCTTGAAAAACAAAAAGAAAAGAAAACAAGGATCGTGGTCCCGAGCGAGGTGCGAGTTCCCGCGTTAATTAAGACGCAAACGACAGCGTCGAGGAGTCCGGATGAAAATTTCCGAAGATAGGAATCGCTCGGCGCATCGACAATGGACGATTATTCGATAATATTTCCAAGGCGACGCCAATTATCTCGTGAGAGACGCGAGGTAACCGGTACCGGGTAGAATGCACGCGCGTCACCCGAGAAGGCACGTACACGCGAATTGGTGTACGTACGAGCATAATTGCTGTTTATTAAAAACGATCGCAAAAACGGGGCAGGTGCTCGGCGCGCGAGAGGGAGCGCCGGTTAAACCCTCGAAACTGTGTACAGCCGTATCTACAAGAGTTTTCTCGGTGGTTTTATTGTAACCTGGGCAGAGCCCTCGCGCTAATTTCCCGGGCTGCCTCTTTGCGATTTCGTTTTCGCCAAGGTGGCTTCGTAAGAGCCGTCCGGCATAAAGCGCGCGGTTTCCGCGGCTTTATAATAACACCGGAACGCGTAGCTACCATTCCATCCCGAGATCGCGGCCGCGGTGTACCCGTAGGAAAAATTGGCTCGCGAGCGATGCAACGGGCGACGAACTTTCGCGTCGGATCGACGCGAGGCGGCCTCGCGGCGCGACGTAAAGTTCCACCAGTCGTCCGCGAGGCTGACGCAGGCCGCGGATAGAGGCGAAACGGGACTGCCCACCGTCGCATGGCACCGAGCTCTTGGCCAATTATTTTTACCTATGGAATCGAATTATCGGGCGCGGCGATTAATGCGGATTTAATCGCGCCACTCGTTGTCGTCCTTTTCCGAGCGACGGTGGGAGGACGAGGAGGACGGGACCAAGCCGGCGGAGATAGAAAATAGAAGGGAAAAAGGGGGGCTGGCGAAGGGCGGGAGCGTCATAACTACGCGTGGGTGACAAGAGAGCGAGGCTAAACAGGAGGTTAAGGGTGAAAGCGGGACGGCAAGAGTAACGCGGCGGTACGCGGAACGGAGATGAGATGCTAAGAGAGGAGGCGGGCCGGAGCGAGTAAAACCGTGATGGAAAGAAGGAGAAAGAAGAGGAGCGAGCCCGAGCGCGGGGTGACAGAGGGCAGAGAAGGGTGCGCTTGAGCGTCGGTACAGATACGGCATTATGAAAACACGAATGTACTTTTAAATCAATACCACCATCGCATTGTGGGGAGCGCGCTGGTGGGGGCGGCACGCTCGCATCCCGGAATACAGGAGAGGAGAGAAAGAGTGAGAGTCGGAGAGAGCGGTGGAAAGAGGAAAAGAAAGGAGGAAGACGGAAAGGGAAGAGGAAGGTCGGTGGCGCTGCCGCGGGAATCGGAAAAGGAACGGGGGGTGTGATAAAAGGATAGGCACCGACCAACTGCTGCCTCGCCGGTGGGTGGTCACGCGGGGGGACGCCCGGAGAAACGATTCAACCGGGTGAAAAGTATGAGCACCGGTTTACGGCACTGCACAGCGGCAGCGGCAGCTCGTAACGAGAACGACGCGCGTTTCACTTGCCGCGAGAATAGCCTTTGACAGCGCGATTCGTCCTCGTCGTCTCTTTGGAGGTGTCGTCGCTGCCGCGGGACGGTTCGTTGTTAATCGTCGCCCGCCGACCGACGCACTTCGTCGTCAACCGCGAGACAACGAAACGGAACTATGCCCGAAAGCGATACGGGAACGCGACTTTCGAATCGCGTTCCCCGCGTTGTTTCCATCGGTCTACTTTTTTTTTCCATTTCGTTTCGTTTCGTTGAAACCGAGCGGATGTGGGACGCGGCGAACTCGGAATCGATTTAATTCGGTCAGCTGGATTTTGATCGATGCGCGACAGAGAAAGTACCGGGGGATTATTAAAAAATAGACGGGAAAAATGGAATAAAAACCGGAGGGCGGAAAAAAGCGAAAAAAAAAACCGGAGCGTCGAAGGTTGCTTCCCACACGGTGCGCCGGCCGATGTACGCGAACAAATTGGCAGAGAGGAATATTTATTTTCAATAATATCGATGTCACGATTCCCGATGTATCTTTCGTAACGGTTTTAATTCATCAGCTGCCGGCCAATTTATACGCGACACGAAATTAGAGTTCACGTTAATTATTTTAGTTGGTTTTGCTAATTACGCGCGAGTATTATGTAGAACGGGACGCAATGGTCACGAAACGGACGCATTATTTGCTAAACACATTATCATTGTCGATTGCCGCGCTGGTTGACGAGCTCTGTCAGATCGACCAGCGGTCTCATGCTCGGTTAATTAGATTGATTAGAATCTACGAGCGCGGTTCAAAAATTGCCACCATTTTCCGCGATCCGGGCAAGACGCGAACAGTGGTCGACGATCAATCGACCGATCGATCGAGTCCTGCGAAGGGTTAACGATACCCGATCGAGATCGAACGAAAGGAGTCCCGTCGAAACACCCCCTCGGTCGGTCCCCTTGTTTACAAACAGGCCACACAAGGTCGCTGATCTTGAGGGAACGGAATGACTGCCGTACCGGGCATCCTCTCCACCCCTCGGGCCGAATTCCTTCGACCCGCCTTGGGGTAGGAGGGTGGAACGGAACGGGCTGTTCACCGAATGTGTCGGCCCGGAGGTAGGTTTTCCGATACGTAACCACCGACGCGGTGGTGGCATCGCATCGGTGTGCAACCCCATCGTTCGTCGACGTCCTCTCGCAGCTTCTTATCCGATAGCGTGTACCTTCTCTCTCCCTCTCTGTCTCTCTTTCCCTTTCTCTCTCTCTCTCTTCGTGTATTCCTCGTCTTCGGTGCCGGTGCCGGTAAATATGCCCGTGTTGCCGTCCACGGACACACGGTCCCGCGACACGGACAACCGCACGCTCGCACATACACGGCCGCACGTGGAAAGGATGATGAAAGCGTGCTCGGCCACCTGTATGCTTTAACCGTGGATCGAACCTTACCTGTTACTCGTCCGGCGCACCCGAGGTAGTCGGCCCGAGGCCCTCGACCGGGGATTTCCGTTTCCGGCTAAAGACACCACTTACCCCGATTATTCTCTCCTTGGTAGAACCGTTTTTCCCGCTACGGGATAACGACGAGACCGCAACCGAAACTCGAATTCGAGGACGCCGCGACCTAGGTCGTGATTCGAGGGCAAGGACTCCGCGGAGCACGGATAGGAGATCGAGCGCGCGTACTCGAGGAGCACGGATAGGAGATCGAGCGCGCGTACTCGAGGATATCGCGGACGATTCGAGGGGACAAGGATGGAACGGAACGACACGCGAAATCCTCGGAGAAACTCTCTCTCTCTCTCCGTTGGAGCGAAATAATTTGACTAACAAATCGGATAGCCGCCGTTTCACGCGGGGAACAACAGGTACGACGATTATCCTTCCGTGATTCCGGGACCGTTACGCGGCTTCGGATTCGAGGCGGCTTGTTCTCGCTTCGATCGCGCGCGAGCAATAATACTCGGCGTTATACGCTGCAGCGAGATTAAATTCGGCTCGTGGTCGCGCAAAACGAATTTTAACGAAATTCCACGATGAAATGCATCGAGGCAGCGCGATGGAAAAAAAAAGAAGTACGTGGCGCGCGGAGGATAAAAAGGACGAACAGGAGTCGTCGGACCGAATTGCGCGACGGCGAAAAAGCGAGACGGAGGAATAGAAATAGAGACGAAGAGCTGGGTATATACGTGTATCGATACGAGCACTATTTCGAAGTACTTTTCAGGGTTCGAGGGACGCGCCGGCTGATGAGGGTGGCGGTGTTCCTGGCAGGGTCCCCGGGCACGTGGTGCTACTATTGATTTTAATTTTAGTGAAAGAGGTGGAAAAATTAGAAGGGTGGCACGAGGAGGGCTGACACACGGTAGGAAGGTGAAGGGAGGGTGAGCGCGAGCAAGCGAGGGATATACGATGACTGAGAGAGAGGGAGATACCGCGCGAAGAGGCGAGCGAGCACGGGCTAGAAGAGGAGAGAGCGACGAGGAGGGAGGGAGAGAGAGAGAGAGAGAGGCGAAGTCGGGCGAGAGAGCACCGTTGAACAGTTTCGCTTTCATTTCCCTCTTTAGCCGAAGGCAAAGGTAGTCGCTCCGAGGATGGAAGGGGTCCCGGTACCCGAGGGAAGGCAACGCAAGGAAAAGAGGGTGAAATCGTATCACGGGAGGATGAGAGGGTTAGACCGCGATGGTAAGAGAGAAAGCGGCGGATAGAAGGTCGAAGAAAGATACTGAGATTCGGTTAGAAAAAGAGAAACCGAGGCTAAAAGGAGGGTGGTACCGTTGAATGAGAGGGTGGGACGGGGCAGGTCTCGCCAAAAGGAGGAGAACATACCCTCGACTATGTAAAACACAGAGGTTCGCGGTGCCGAAGCGAGTTCGCGTTTAAAAAACGGCCTCTCCTTCCATCGTTCTATCTCTCGCTCACCCCTTTCGCTTCTTCCCGATCCGACATTATCCCCCGACCGCTCTGTTCCTGGTCCTGCACGAATCTTCTCGGAATGCCCTTACCCCTTTTTACCCCACGTGGCTCTATTCGTCGGCAACCGTGGGCGACCTCCGCGATAATTCTCGCCGCGCGCGCTGCTCGGCCCTCACGCGCGAGTTTTTCCCTTCTTCCTCCTCACTCCCTCTCTCTCTCTCTCTCTCTCGGTGGGTTTTTTTTTTCTATTTTCCACTGACAGCAACCGCGTGTGCGGCGTGCCGCGGATCACGGACAAATGCGTGCTTTACGGGTGCACACGCGTGTACACGCGCTTCCACGTCGGGTAACGAGAAAGCGAGAGTGAGACGCGGAGGGCGATAGAGAGGGAAGGTGTGCGCGCGAGCAAGAGAGGGTGAAGGATGAGTTCCTTTGTGGCCGCCTAGATTAAAGGCAGACGCTGATGGGCCGTCAAAGGAAACTATTAGCGTAGAAGGTAATGCAATATTTTTTCCCTCCCCGCAGGCAGGATTTCTCCGGGAGTAGGCGACGCTCTCTCGAGGAGAAACGACGAGGAGAGACGACGCGGTGCGTGCGCGTAAACGCGCTTACACCGATCTCTCGGATACTTATATATTTATATTGGCCGGCTGGCGAGCGAGGTGGAATTTTTTAAGGCTCTCCGAACGCACGTGTCGCGGACGAGAATTTTTTCTCGGCTACAGCCAGCCGCTCGCTATTTATTAATATCCGATTAATAATGGCGTTACGCATCGGAACTCGTTCGAACGAACGAACGAACGAATGCACGAACGAACGAACGAGTCGCGACGGATAATTAATATCATTATGCCCTGCGAAACACAAAGAGTGGAGTTACGACATTTAATTAACAATATTACGAATCGCGCGGTGGATGAGGAGAGGGTGGATGGGAACAGCGGTGGGTCGCCGGGTGGGTGGTTGGGCGTCGGCGAGGGATATAAAGAGAAACAACGGTGTGTTTTTCCTGGCGATAGGCGAGCCAGGTATGATCGGGAGGGTGGAATCAGGGGGTGCTGCTTGCCTGTATAACCGGCGTGTCGAGAGGACGGAGGAGCGAAGGGAGGGAAAGAAGAGCGACAAAAAATTGACTTTGCCAAAAGCCGGCATCGGTCGTGATCGTTCTCATTGGCCGGCAGCGAAAAAATCCCATCGAATCAGCGGACGAGGTGAGATTTGCAATTAAAACGCGGGATGGTATACCACCGGGCGGAGGGTGTCGGAGGGTGGCGGAGAGCCGGGGCTGTTAAGCGGGAAGGGGTAGTCGGATACCGCCGACCGAAAGGGCGCAATAAATGTACGCATTGCGCAGAATTAGTTGATTAAAATATAAAAGAAGAGCGGTGGGGATGGAAGCCGGGTTCGGCTGGGACGGGGGTTGGCGCGGCGGGAGAGGGTGGCGGATAGGCGCCAGAAGGAGAAATCTCTTTTCCCCTCTCGCTTTTGCTCCTCTTCTCTCCGGGCTGGGAATAGCGAGAGCAGGCCGGGGGGGAGCCGGAGGAGAGCGCCGGAGAGAAAGAGAAAGAACAAGACTAGGCGGGAGAGCGCAGCAGCCCGGGAAAAGAAATAATCTGCGAGCTGTATTGACGTTTCTAGTCTAACTCTGATTGAATTATGCATGAGCACACCGGAGATGCCGAGAGCTGCCCTTCTCTCTTTCTCCCTACGAGCATAATTTCCTCCCTGCGCCGAGCACATATAAATATAATCTACGGGTATGCACCTGTCTCCGCGTGTACGTGTGCACGGGATCCGATCTAAAAAAAAGGAACTCTACCGCGCGATGCTCACCGAAATCGGGGAAACGATACCCAATTGATAACTGTACGTGCCGGGAGATAAAAATTCGGCTTCGTAAAACGTACCTCGTCGAAATCCTATCTGCTCCGAATTACTTTGTTTTTTTTTTCCTTTCCCGTTACAGTTTGCTTTCTCCCGCGTCCTTATCGATATTACGCTCGCGTTTAACGTCACGATAACGCGATATCCACGCTGTCTTTGCGATCATCGTCTCGAGATCTCGAAATCATTCGCGTCGGCTTCCGGACGTAATGCGTTTCTGAAAGTGAATCATGGGTACGCCGCGCGTCCTTTGATTTACGAGGACCGCTTTCAATCAGGATTGTAGTAAGATCGACGGCGCGACGTCGCACCGCACCGCGAGAGGACGAACCACTCGTAGGTTCCGTGACGCGCGTCAGTACGCGTGCCTTTGAAAATGCCAGAGGGAATAAAACACCGCGCCGATATGAGCAGCCAGCGAATATACATATGCATGTGTGCACGTATACGCGTACGTACACCGGGCGCATTGGTACGAGTTGAAAAAAGTTAAGGTCTCTTAGCTACCCCTGGCAACGTCGTAACTTGTGCTACCCCTTCAACGTTCTTTCCACCGTAGCAGTCTCGAGTAATGCGTTCCTCCTTCTTCTTCGTTTTTTTTTTTTAACGTTTCCCTAACTAATTTGCCGGGAACGGCACGCTGTCCTCGCACGGGTTAGAATCTTAAACAGTCTCTTTTCTTCTCGAGTAGCTCGCAGTTTCACGGAAGTTAAGGCACCGGTTCACGCCCTTCGCTCCGGCAACGATTTACACGGGAGACCGCAGGCCAGAAAGAGGTGACGCCGGCCAGTGTTTTTCTTCTCGAGAACCGTTCGATCGTCGCGAGCGTATTTTCTAGGCGATCGTTCATCCGTTCATCGAAACACGCGGCTCCTTCGTACATAGGAAAGGAAAACTCGAGGTTCCGCTATTAATAGACAAAACCAGGCCAGGGGAGAACTCGGCGTTCAGCGGTGCGTACGAGAACGGGGAAGGGTAGAAAAGCTGCTCGCAATATCGGGAAGGGTTGCCACCGGCCGGCGTGCCGTACGCGCATCCTGGATGCGAAAATCTTGTCCGCAGGTGTTTGTCCGCAGGTGTCATCGACACTGCGCGTAGAGGTTGTTCGCGCGCTCGATTGGACGGCAACGAAGCAACGCGGCCGCACGGACTGTCAGTCGGCTACCGCGAGGTTTCGCGTGAAACCATCGATAAACCGTCGATAATTAGAAGGCGCGATTCGGTTCCCGTTGGCCGTGACCGGCCGCAAAGGTTGCCCGAAGAATCTCGTGGCACCTTTGAGAGATTCCGGTTTCGAGCAAAGGCGTTCGGAGAATACTCGGTGAATCGGGTTCACCCGGCAACGAATGTAAGGATTAATCAGATATTTTAGATGGTCGGAACGCCTGGGGGCCCCGATATCGGCTCGCCGTTTATCGCGTAAATATAGCGTCGATACCGGGCGAATGCAATTGATAGTCGTTTTCCTTCGTTTAATTTATTAATCGAATATTTACGACAAGCCCGGCAATCGAGCGATGGCGGATGGGCGCGACGGTAGAGGGGAACGCAATTATCATAGAAACAGAAAGACCTCTCCTCCGTGTTTGTTTAACTGTCGAGATAATTATGAAATGCATTCGTTGCTACGGCAAAATAACGATAGGTATATACTTTCTACGGTAATGCGACTAATTATTATAAATGGTCATGTTAATTTATAAACGAAATTCATCGAATTACGCGAACCCCGGAGGCTCGCCGGGGTGGCGGTGGGGGAGCAGGGGGGGAGGGAGAAGGACGAAAGGGTGGGTTGAAGAGTGCGAGTGGTTGGAACTAGCGCGATAGGCGGTCGGGGCGAAACGCGTCAAATGGAAATGCATGTTTTTTGCCGCTTTAGTAAAATCAGGGGTGCAGGAATTGCGTCCCTCTGATGCTCAGCGCGCCAGTTTTATTATGCATTTACACACTTATACAGCCAGTGTAACTACGCATCGCTCTCTGGCAAGCCAACCCGCGACAGGGGCTGGCTGCCAGAGGGATGTTGAATCTCCCACCATCGCGGTCCAGGTACATCCCCACCAGCCGACCGCCGATGAGGGAGTTTCGCGTCTAGTACTAAAAACGAGGATCGATACTAAAATGCTTTAAACTCCTGAGTTTTATATCCGGCCGAGAGTCGTTGGGCCTACCGCGCTCCACCCTACCGAGTCCTACGGTTCCCGGTTATTCGGTTCAAGGACACCCGAAACTCGTCTCTTCTTCCCGATGCGATCCTCCTTCGAGGGGGCCAGCAGCCCTCGCGGTCCTGCCGCGATCCACGATTCTCGGAGGACACGAGATGTTTTTTTTTCCTACGCTTCCGCGCTCGATCGATATTGCCCTCCCGCTCGTTCATTTTTCACGGCGTTTATTCAACGAGATTTCAATCGGTGTTTCGTTCCTGTTCCCTCGGAGCTTGGTCGCGTTACCTTTTGATTCGATTGTTCGAGAGGCGATTTTCACTTACAATGCGAAAGAGAGAAAGGCCTGTTTCATTAACCATCGGCCTATTTTTACCGGCCGGCAACGGACGAAAGATTAAAAGAAAGATTTTGCAACGAGAAGAGCGACAAAGGTCCAGCGGGCGATCCTCGACTCGCGGGTGGCCACTCGAGAGAGGTCCAAAGGAGTGCCGAATGTCTACCGCCGGCTCGCCACGCAACTTTTCTCCCTTACCGGCGGACCGACCCTACAGCGACGGGCGCGGAAAACGCGAGAAGAAAGTCGGAGGAAGAAACTGAAAAGCGTGCCGTGGAAGATAAAAGAGGAGCGAGCGAGGGCCGCGGAGACGACGGGGGACGAAACGCCCCTTGTTTCATTCCGCTTTTTAATAAGGACCTCGTTTGGAACTCTAGGCTTTAAATAGATCAATACCTACGTACTTCATCCCTGGCAACGAACCCATCCCGCTCCCGCTCGTTCCAGCCCCCTAGCCACCCTTTTTACCCCGCGTTCATCTCCTCTCTTTCTCTCTTTTCCACCCTCTCTTCTTTCCCTGCCGGTCCCGCTCTCTTTCTCTTTCTGCCCGCTCTCTTTCTACTTTCTACTTCCCCTTTCTGCTCTCTCGCTCCGTTCGACTCTGTCCCGCCGCGTTCTCTCGTAACTCACTCGCTCCTTCTTCTCCGCGTCCCACCCCCTAACGTCCCTTGCCCTACAACCCATCCGCGACGAACCTACACCCTTTTTCGCGATTCCCCTCCGACCACCCTCGAGCGGACGCGCGTATCCGTTTGCAAACGTAGCCTACGCACGAGCTCGCATCGCGTATCCGTACGCGCGACCGCCTATTAGTGTGCACGGTTCACCGTACTCTCGGTGTCTCTCCGCAAAATACCCTTTTTCGCCACGTCGCTGCCGATAGTGGCACCGCTGCCTGCCTGCCAGCTACGTTCCACCTTTTTCCCTTTTTCTACGCTTTTTCCTTCCTCTTGCGTCGTTTTATTTCCCTTCCTTTTTTTTCCTCTCTTTTCGTTCTTTTTTTTCTTCTTTCTTTTTTTTTCCACCGCTGTTACTCCTCATCATTCGTTGGCAACGTTGCCTCGCGCCCCCGCGGCCACCCTCCAGCCTCGTTCTCCGGGCTCTCTCTCTGCGTGAATGGGCGAAATGTAGGTAGAAGCCCGTTTTCGCTTTCTATACGGCACCCGGCGAAAACGAGAGTCACGTACGCTTCGGAGTACCGACGCCGGTAGCATCACGCACCGTCACACGTGGTCGGCCAATCTCTCGCTTTTCCAACACTTTTATCGCCTATCGTTAACGAGACGTCCCTTCGCTCGAACCGTTTCCTCGTCGGCCCTGTCGCTTCTCGAATCGCTTTAACCCCCCGCAGGAAAATATGTATACCGAGAGATTATCGCGCCGCATACTTTTCCGGATTAACGTGCAAATTCAATTCGCACCCGACATCGTGACGTTTCCTTTTATAGAACCGTACGCTTGCTCGTTTATCTTGCAGCGGAAACGGGTATGGAAATCGGTCACGCGGCACGCACGCGACTCGCGTCTCCGGTGAAAGCGGAAGAAGGTGAAAGAGAAACGCGCTCGATTTTAAGCGGCACGACTCGCATTCTAGGGAACCGAAGACAGGAGAGGTAGTTCGCGGGACCGAACGCGTTTCGTACAATTAACAATCGAGTGGGCTTTTAATCTGTCCCATTCGACGCGCGACGGGCTGCCCGTCGAAAATATGGATAATATCGGAGATAGTCGATAGGTCGAATTTTTCGTCGGGTTCAACTTTTGCCGGGAACGATAAAACCGGTGTTTTCGGCGAACAATACGGCACGGCGATCGACCAGTTCCAGCAGACGCGTTTTATCAATTTTAACGGGCCGCTGTTGATTCGAGTGGCAACCGGGAATGGGACGCGGACCGAAAATCATTAATTGTTGTTGCCGCCAATTCGTGTAAGTGATCGGTCCAATAAATATGTTTCAATTAATTAAAGCGAAATCAAGTCTGGACCATCGAACTTTTCGCCATTCGAAAACTCGCTCGTTTTGAAATCGTCGCGACAGGCTCGAACGGTACGTAACTATACATACGTGACCGTTGAGGCGCGATGCTGTCCCGCGACATGCCGATTGTTTCCAGAGTATGTCCCGGCCCGTTTATCCGATCGTTGAAGGCGGGTCACGTAATTCCGTGGCTGATGAGGCGAGCACACCGGGAGGGTCGCCGGAATTGGTCGCGCGATTTGTATTTTTTTAGGGTCAAAGGGGAACGGCGATGTTCGAGAAGCTCCGAAGGGTGTCGGGGATTCTCTTTCGCTCGCACCCTGTCCTCGCTCTCTCTCTCTCTTTTTTTTTCCACGGCCCGCTCGACCCGGAAAGGGTGATTTGTCGACCTGACCTCGAGAACCGTGACAGCGTCCTTGACCTATCGACGCGCAACGTCGCCCACCGGAAGGTATCGTCTCTCTTCCGTTCTCGATGGCTTCGACGGAACCACTTCGCTCGACGATTTCCGACACCGGACGCGATTCGGGGACGACCATCGTAAATCGGACGTCTGATCTCATGGAACAGCGGGAAAAGTTTTCCTGTTTCTTTCGGTTTGAAAATCTGTAAAGACGGTGGTCCATCGCGTGCCGGGAAACGCGTAGGAAGACATCGTTATCATTGTCAAGAACGATGGGATGTATCCGTTCGCAGAGCCAGCAGTCAGTCAACCGGGCACGGCGCGAGCTACGAGGAGTCGTGGCATGCGCCCATGAGACGAGAGGAGACGGGACGAGACGCGAGACGAGCCAGGGTGTGCATACATCCATGGGCCGTATAATTTCCGCGGGTCGCCGCAAAATCAATAAAAGAAACATTACATCGGCGGCGGCTGGCTGTACTGAGCTTGGCAGGGGCCATGGGATTGGATGGGGAAAACGAGATGGGAATGGGTCGCGCAAGCGTTGCTAGAAACTCTGACAGCGGCACGGGGCTCCGCTGGCTCGACCGTTCGACCATCGAAAGAGGAAAAAGGAAAGGGAAAGAAGAACCGGAGGAGCTGGAACAGCAGCAGCAGCAGCTCGGCACCAGCGAGGCGAGGAGGAGGAGGTGGAGACGGCGGCGGTGGAGGAAGGAGGAGAAAAGGAAAGCAGCCGGAGGAAAGCAGCGAGTCTTATGAAATATGGCCTCCTTACGAAGGAGTCTGTACTCGCGTTCCTCGCTGGGCTAGGGAGCGGCTGCGAAGGGAAACAGAGGTACGCCGCGCGTCGCGGCGAGGGAAGAAGACGAATGCCAGTTCCGATGAGGGAAAGAGATAAACGAAACGAACTTCGGGAAACGGGTACTTTGGGTTAGAGTTCCGGCTGACTGTAGGTACAGGCTGTCGGCCGACGAGGGACCTCGCGTGTTCCGAGAGACGTTTGCACCTCTTACGTTTTCAAAAGCGTCGCGATTCTGACCTAATTCTCCTTCGATCGAAATTAGAAACGGGCGGATCGCCGTATCCGACGATATCTGTAACTAAATGGTATTGTTCGGGGATGCACAATGGCTTTCTGATGCCCCATTGGCAGCGAGGCGAGCTTCTATTATTTCGATTGCGAGCAACAAGGTGCACCACTTGTGGCTTGAGCCGCGAACGAACGACACCTACGTCGGTATCGGTTCCACGAGCAAAGCCACCGAACGGGGTTGAGTCTGGAGCTAGGGTAGATCGCTCGAAGATACAACGAGCTCGAGTAGAGCGACGTAACGGTGGAACGGGTTGGTCGATAGAGCGAGGAGGAGGCGAGCGTAAGAGAGTAGCAGCGCGAGAATGTCGAGGATACGGACAACCGGAGGAAATGAGAAACCTGCCTTTTTGAAGGACAGACAAAAGGAAAAAGCAAAGGGGATAGGGGTGGTCCGTTACTCTCGTCATGGATATTTATCGAACCGCTCGATTCCTTCCCATCGACGAGCGATCCTTCCACGCGGTTATCGTGACTCGAAAGGATTTCGCAACGTGCACAGCTCGGAACGGCTTCGGATACACCTCTTCTCCTACATTTACAAGTGTAATTTCGACGGATGCATCGCGGATCACCGCACTTTTCGGGAATCATTTTGTTATCCACTAAAATCACATTCGAACTCCGGTCTTTTTGACGACAATCGAAATTATTCAAGAACTTCTTCTGATTTCATGTAAGATCATTTTTCGAAAACTACTAAATAACTCGTATTATTTTTTGAAGCGCGAAACGACGTCGATCTCTAAATAATTCTACGAACGACTCGATAAGTTTCAGTAACTACAACTTCTTTTCATAAATTCACAGCGGCTGATTATCAGAGGGTATATCCGCGGTCAAATCTTGGCTAACGCCTGGCTCGCGTGTATGGAGCCAGAGGGGCTGCCTTCTGACGGTACGTGCACGTTCTTGGTAGCGTGTGTGCAGCAATTAGCGCACCACTGGCCGGACAGCACGGTGCTCGCCGGACTTCGATGGTCGGCACGAGGACACTTTATCGGTCTCTCCTCCTCGCCACAGGAGGCAATAAATCCTTTGTCGGAAACGGAAATATTCGATGCGCATGATTTTTGATGCGACGCTTCAGGATTTTGCTTGATATTCACCGGTACGTTCCTGTTTTAAATTCACCGCTCAGCGTGAACGCCAGAACTTGTGCGAATAGTTACATATTTTATGTAGAGGCGACTGCGAGAAATCGCAACTCGCCATATTCTCGTTTTTTTTCTGGCTCGATAACGCCGTAGCCAGAAGTTTGGGCCGTCGATGGTCGCGCGATAACGAGAACCGATAGCGATTCGACTCGATAAAAGAATCTCGCGTACAACGAAGACGCGCCGCGTCCAAAGATTGATCGCATAAAATTCAAGCCTAAGACGCACGCATCCCGCTCGCGTGCTTTCTTTTCTTCCTCTACTCCTTCCTCGCGACGCGTTCTCAAGGCGTGACGCGACAGCTGCGCCGGCAGCTTCACGAAAATCACGTAACCGTCCTTGGCTTTATCGTGTATCCAAGAAGCGGGAATTGCGGATATCGAGTGTCGTGAATCTTGAAACACCTTGCCTTCGATCCTATTCTGTTTCCCAGCGAATCATTTTGTTAAACAAACAGGATCAGCATATTTCCAGTGCCGAAGAAGCTTCTAAATATATCATTAATCTCTTTAGGATTCGATTCGGAATGCTTTGCTGACGGTAACGGAACGAGGAGGAAAAGATAAAGGAGATCGATACCGCGAAATAAAGCGTCTCGACGAAATATCAAGTGAAAAATTTGCGAACCACTGAAGAAACTAGTTGGCGTTCTTGGGGCCAAAGAAGTCGAAAACCTCCCGTGAACCCTACGTACCCCCCTCCATCGGCACAGGCTCCTTTCTTTCGTTTCGTTGGGCCCACTCCTCGATGGCCGGGCCCGAACGTGCACCTAAAATGCATGCTAGGCTTTCCCCTCAGGCTCGCGCCCCCGCCCACCAAAAATTCTCCCCACCAATGCGTTGCTAGGCATCTTCTTCTGATTGCTTCGGCCCCGTGCACTCGAACCTCCTTTCCCTCCGACGATCGGTTCCCTACCTAGCGATGGGCTTAACACGTTTCAAACCCATCATGGATGCTTCCTCGTTGCATCGAAAGTTATCGTAAAATCCAATTGTTCCGACGATTCCAGCTAGATCACGTGATATTTAGCCGCGAGATATAGATGACACCCGACAAAGAATGGAAACGTCACGGCATGTATACAATTTCTACATTGTAACACTCTACCATGTGGACGTGCAGTCGCCGAAACCTTAATTCAAGTGTGCGTCCGACGTCGGAGGCTGTTAGCCCGGACCGGGATCTCTACATTGTCCGGAGATTTTTAAATTCATCCAACATTCGAAACGACACGAGTATTCTCACGGGCGAGCCGCTCGAAAACTTGCAAGCGAGAGAGAGGCGAATCAAAGGAGAATTGAACGGCCATCGCTACCCCTACTCCCAATATATTACAACCCTAACCCCCCTTCCGTCATGCCGCGGAACGTACCACGGTCTCCCGCTGCCAAATAGTCCCAAAATGTATCGGTGCGCCGTTCCTCGTTCCTCTGACCGCCCGCGCCGATACGAAGAACCGAGACGGAAAGGCCCAAGTGCAATGGCTCCAAACTTCTACAACGCTACGGCTCTCGTGGCCGAACCACTACCACCACTACCACCGCTGATCGGCATCGCGTTCACCTTCTTTTCTACCGCTTTAACTTTTGCGCCGCTGCCACTCGGGCCCATCGCTCCCCCCTGCCCGTTATGCAGTTCCCCGGCCTTCCACTCCCCTCTAGTTGCTAGGTCCACTTGCCCGCTTTCTTCGCGAATAGGCATGTATGTAGGTATATAACTTATACCCACTTGCACGATCGTTCGTATCGGAGGAACGGCGTGGGCAAACCCCACCTTAGGTGCAACGGCCTAAATGCAAGTTGTTCCGCGGGCTACGTTTCTCTGGCTCGGACCCCGTTTGCCGCTCGTGCTACCGTACGCCCAGCCATCTTCCATTCTTTTAAATTCATTCCGTTCTCCTCGTTTTAAACTAGTTTTACAATTTCCGAAAGAACGATCGAATTTTATTACAGGCCGCGATAGATCTGAAATTCTGACTATTGAAATATACGATCGTATCCGCTAGAAGTTAGCAAGGTTTCTTCATGACACTTCCCTCGCGGAGCGGCGAAACTAATCGCGCACAATGGACGTTTCAAGTGCGAGTCGACGACTTCCAGATGCCCTTCGCGCGGACCATTTAAACGATTAGGACAGCGTCGAGCATGCCTCGTCGCATGGAGTAAGAGATAACGTTTGTTTGGACAACTTATCTACCCAGTTGATCCCATAGAGCATCTTTGTACGAGGCACACCCATACATTTCTAATGATACTCGGTTATCCGTTCGGTTTAAAAATTGAAAGAATCCGAAGAGAGTTTCGTTTCTCGAGGCACGAAAAATGTCGATGGAAACCCGGGGCCGAAAGGAGACCGAGGGTCCGCAAGAAATCGACGGGAGAAAAAATTGCGAGCCAGATGCGGCCCTGTCTCTTTGCTAGAGTCCCCTCTCCCGAATCGAGGCTGCACCTAAATGCGCTATCCCTTCGTGGCTCGTCGTTGCGCCTCGGTGCCCCTCCAAACGCATTCCTCCTATTTCGGCCCCCCACCATACGTACCGGGCCGAAAAGTGCAACGGCCTAAATTCACGTAGGGGAAGGTAACAAGGGCCTTGGGCTTCTCCCACCCGTGGCCCGGTGCAACAACCTAATTTCTAGAGATCCCTCTCTCTCCCCGCCGGCCGCAGCCGTTTTGGTCGGCCTCCTCCTCCGCCGCCGCCGTTTTCATACTCCCCGTAGGCCCCGCATCCCTCGTAGAAACCGTGTTTCTTCGTGCCACCCTCCGGCCCCGCGCGCCCTTCTCTACTCTGCGCCATGCGAGGACAAGAGTTCCACGAGCGCAGAGGCCGAGCCCGGGAGAATCATCGTGCTTCTTCTATGTAATGCAATCGGCTAGTCGGTTTTCGGCAGCGTTACCCGTGCCCCTGGCCCCGTCCCGTCCCGTCGCCCGGCTCCATCGCCGCGTCACGCCGCGTTCCGTTTCCATCCGTTCTCTCTCCGCCCGGGTCTCTCCTCCTCCTTCTCTCCCTCCCTCTCTCTCTCTCTCTCTTTTTTCTTCCTTTCCGTGCAATCGTCTCGGCTTACTAGCAGCGAGTCGTGCATGCAATACGATGCCCGTCGCGCAACTACGGCTAGCACGAAGCCCTTTTGCCTCGGCTTCGAACAGGCCTCGATTCCTTCCTGAGAACCCGAGGCAGAGAGCTTTTCAACCGACTTCGCATTCTTCCTGCAGATCAACGCCGCGCTGTTAGCGAGACCATGGAATTTAAATGACCCGACGAATTCGCGAGCCAAACACGAGCCGCTTAGCTCGCGAGGCCGCACGCGAGCGATAACGTGCACGCGAGTGACAACCACTGCGCTGGAATGCGTTCCGATAGTGGACCTCTCGCGGAATAGAGATCTCCTAGGCGTCGTGACTCTACGCGCGATAAATGAAATTCTTCGAGGAACCGAGAGGTCTAATGGCCAGCAATAACAGCTTCGGCTATTGCGGATAAATATTTCGAGTCGTTACATACGCCACGCTAATAGCCCGCCGCGGGACTTATATTCTGCCGATTTCGAGAACGAATGGCAACGAGTTTCGTACCGCATATTTCGGGAGAAGCCGTAACGTCGTTACACAAGACGTCGCTGCGAGATGCCTCGCCGTCCCACCTTCCCCAGCCACCGTGCAACTTTCGTTCGGTAAAATGCCCCCTCGGGGACCGGAGAGCCTTCCGGGACCAGATCTCTACACACTTTCGAATTTCACGCGAAAATCGATCGATTTCGGTTGTGCTTCGGCCCTCGCGCGCAAAAGTGCATATATTTGAAAGTGACTCGCTCCTTGTTGACCTCTCGTTCCGCCGTCGCCGTCCCCGTTTAAAGAGACGGGATCGTCCTCGCACCTAACACGCGCGTAGATCAGCTTCATCGAGAGAGCGACTATACCCTGGTCTTAGTCCGCGCTTCGGGAAGATCAACGCCCCGACAAAAGTTCTTTGAGCCGGGGACCACCTGCCCGCGAAAGACCCGCCCTGCGTGCATCGACTCTGGTGCATTGCCCTCGTCCTTCGGTGTTCGCTACACTTCACTTGACTTAGCCACTTACGTTGCCCCGTTCGACGATCTACCGACCAAGGAACATAGGGAGACAATTTGATTTGCACTACCTCGACTCGACTTAACGAAGATGCGTCGCGTTTCCACGAAACGGGGCTGGTTCCTCGAACTCCATTGATTTTACTCGATTACTCGTAATTGATGTGATTTTCAGAAGAATGATCCTAAGAACGAATTCTAATTAGAAAGCGATCTCAGATTCGTCGTTAACAATAGGTAACAGGCGTGATTTTTCTTGAAGTTTTAAATTTTAAACATCACGTGACTAAAAGAATTAACACCGGTGCTAACTTTTCATGTTTAGCAAGTATACACACTCATGATGGATTTTCTCAACCGAATCGCAAAAATATTTTACAAAGATTTCAAGATTCGTTATTTTTAATTATCACTTAAAAAACGATGCAGGATGGTTTAACACTTTGACTGCCGCGTCACCCGTGTTCGGGTGACGCTTATTTGACTATTTGCAAAGGATATTTGTATGCGTTCGAAAAAATATTTCGCAGAGGAAGTAACAAAACTATTGAATAGTAATCAATATAAACTATATTTATTAATATAAACTTAAATTTGTAATAGAATATTCATTAATGTAAACCATTGTTATAGAAGTAATACGAAAATGGTTTAGCGCACGGCAGTCAAAGTGTTAATATGTATTTATTTACTGTAGAAGAATCTATAGAATCTATTTTGCATGCACGATCCATTAACCAGACTTAGAACTTTGACTGCACTGGCAGCGAATGTTTCCATTATCTTATCGATGCCTAGAAGAACATTTAGTTGAAGGCATTGAATATCGAATGATCGGGCAAGCCGAGACAATAACCAGTAACCAGTAGGTAGCGTAGTCGTGCGAGTCGAGTGTTTCGAGGGTTCCGGTGCAACGGCCTTAATCTCTCTAGGGCCGAACTCCCCGCAGCATGCGTGACTACACTGTAGCCGCGTTGTGTGCGTGTGCACGGGTTGCCTCGGTACGTATCGTTCGTCGTGTACGCGAAGAGGCTCGCGTGTTACCACGGTACACGCACGTTGCGTTCTCGCGTGTGCAATGCGCACCAGGCCCGGGATCTTGTCGAAATGGCCAAACTTTATTTCCAGAATGTTTGATTTGCGAAAGAAAAACAGCCCGGCCCCTGGCCACCGGGAGAACCTTTCGCGGTGATTGTAAACCGAGCCGAATTTAACGGGTTCTTGATCCTCGATGGCGAAAAAAAATAGTAGCGAACGGCTGGTGCTACTTGCAGTCACTCGCTAGTGTATTAATAGAGGCGACCCGTTGCAGCAGAAAAGTTTGCGCCGCCCGCTTCGATTCGGAGTTTACACCGAGGTCCGTTAAAAATAGGACACTCGCGTTACGAGAAAACGCGGGTCCGCGTAGCGTTCAGAGAGTTTCGGTCAGCGCGAAGATTCATCGTTCGTCTCCTCGAAAAAAGTATCCACCGATACGCGGATCATCGGGGGCCGAACGAGGCATCGATTCTCGCGGGCAACGTGAATTTTTGGCTCGGCTCCTCGCCACGGGTCGGTTACGGCACGTGAACTCGCTAAAAAATTTTTTCCACTCTTCCTGTAGAACGATTGTTTCGTCGCATCCTGCCGGGCCCGGCGTTCTCTCCCACAAGCTTTGGGAATGAAACGGTCGGACGTTCGTGGCTTTGGGCGATCCGTATCTACGAATACGATTTTCTCTTCGGACGGGAAGGAACGGGTAGAAAAGTAAAAAGGCCGCGAGAAAGAATTGGCCGGCCGGACGGGAAAAATACGATCGGTAGCGAGAGAACGAGATTTTTTTTTTAATTTTTCAAAAAGCCAATCGCTTAAACCGGGAGGTGATTATAGGATCAGTGAAGCGCGGCGAGGTGGGCTCGTAGGAGGGGGGGGTCGGGGGTCGGTCGGATCTGTATCTGGTTTCGGCGAGTGGCGCGTTATCGACGAGCCGGGCGCATTATATTTTTGCAATTTTATCAAAAAAGAGGGGCGCGCGAGCGTCGAAATAAATGTGCGAGCCATCCGCCGTCGAGCGTGATCAGCATTATCGAATTAGCGCGGATGGTCTACGGAACGAAATTTTCGATGGTACCACGGCGCGTTTGCATTAGCGCGTCCGCTCCAGGGAATATTGCGTTCCGATTGGACGTGCACGCGGAAATCGTGAATGATAAATATTAATTATTTTTGTTTGCCTCCCGCCGCGCGTACCAGCATTAATAACACTTCGATCTGCCCCCGCCCCATCCGCCCACTCGAACAAAACTATAACGTTGCCAGCAAACGAATCGGTTAGCACGGTACCTGTCCATTCGACCTCGCAAAAACGTTAAAATAACAGAGATCTCGCGCGCAGACCACCCTGCCACCCGCTCGCCTCATCTCTTACCCCATAACCCCGCCTTCTCTCGCCCCCTCTACATCCGCCACCCCCCCGGGGACTACGTAACCATGCTACAATGATCGTCGCGCGAATACGTAATTTTCGCAAACAAAGTAGCCGCGCAAATAATAAAACGCCCCTGTTTACCTTGACTGGTGCATTTCCCCGCGTCCGCGATCAATCCTCCCTCCCGCCCGTCGCCCCGTCTCTCTCCCTTTAGCCCCGTCCGTGTATCGCGTTGAGAATTTAATTGCAATACCGGTCGGTGCGCCTAAAATAGTGTCAGCTTCCGGATGAAATCGTGCTCCCGCCCGAGAAAACTCTCGAGTCTCATCGTATCCTTCAATATTTGGTGTACGGTCCGCTCCCGATCGGAAACTAATCGAGCGATCGAGTCGCGAGAAATAACCTGAGCCTCGTACGACGACTGCTCGTTACCCTCGTCACGTGCACCCTAAGAACGTGCCCGTTAATCGCTCGGACGTACGCGAGCAGCGGTAATTAATCGCCGCGTTCACCGGGAACGAGGAACGAGCCGGCGATCGAGAGCGGAGCGTCGTCGGCGGCCGCGAACGGGACGGAGACAACCGCGCCGGCACATGGGAAATTTCAAGATCCCTTCCGGGCCGGGACAGTTGCATCGCGGATGCATAGAACTTTTCTTTGTTCTATGTCTATTGAAAAATTCCATGCATCCGTGACTTTGCGGCGACGCGGACGCGTCGTATCTCGACGCTAGGCGTCGGTTATAGTAATTTGGATTTCCCGCGTGGGAGCGCCGGCGTTTATATTTTATTCGGCACCCGGTTGAAGTAGAGATATCTCGGATGCAGGTAACGGACGCGCGGCGCGGGCCAGAACGTTTTTACCGCTGTCGCGCCCCGCGAGCGGAAATATTTCCTCAAAAAATTTAGCGGTTACCGCGGTATGTTTGCGAATTGAAAAATCACCGACATGAATAATCGGTTCGCGGTGCCGTCGCGTGAAAATACGCGCACGGGTCGAGCGCGCGCAACGCGGTACGAGAGACCGGGGTGCGATCGGTTTTTGATGGCCAAGGTACTCGGCGAAGAAAATAGTTTAACGAGCCCCGATAACGGTCTTCGAATCCTGCCCGAAAACTGAGAGGAAGTTCACATGGGTAAGCCCAATCGCGTGGCTAGACCGGGCGCGCACCTAATTATAACTATATCTTCCATCTACCAGTGCATCGTGTTATTAAGCCGAAATATATCCGTGAGTGTGTCCGCGATGCTCGCAGGCCCCGTGATACGACGCGTTACGGGCAACAAACGTTCCTGACGAAATTTGCAAGGATGCGCATAATAATCGTCCATTATGCAGTCACTTACGTCCGGGAAGAGGGGTTCCCACGCACTGTCCAATCACATAATCGCGGCCCGCCGCCGCTACCGCGCCGGGCCAATCGATCGAAATCGACTTTCGAATAGAGTCATTCCCGCGGAAAATGTTTTTCGTCCGATTTCACCGCTGATCGGTGGCCGGCAGGAATGAAACAAAAAACCAGAAAAAGAGCGAAAAAAAAACACGAGTGGAAAAAAAAGGAGGATGATCCCCGGCGCGGCGTGAAAATAAAAACACGACCGCGAAAAACTGAACCGGATTAAAAAGCGTCAGGCGTGAAACAAATTTAAAACGTTTAACCGTGAACATCGATTTTTATAGGCGATATAGAAGGCAGATTTTCATCGTTCGTGAATTTAACAAGCTGTGTACACGATTTGACGGGCTAACTTATGCTGTGACGCGATGCTTGTTTTCCCATCGCGCTTTTTTTTTCAATTTTCCCGTTCTTTCTCTGTCGCTCTGTTCGAGGGAAAAGAACAGCGACGAAACAAAAGGGAAACGGTACGAGAGCGAAGCGTTAGATAATAACCGTTGATACGAGCGTTACATTAAAATATGTCGCGAGATATTTCTTCCTTGAAACGCGTTATCGCTCGAACGTTCCCGCGTAATCTTATTTATAGGAAACCGAACGTTTTAAATTCACCGATGTGCCGAATCGATAAGGAGTAAAAATCAAACGTGTCTCGAGGAGGGATGCACGGGTTTCACGAAAAAATTTTAGGTATCAATGAATACTCCGATAAATTCACGAATCCGCTCGACCGGCGACGGCATTTATGCGGCGCGTGTAAACGAGGAGTTAGGCATCGTCGCGAATTTACGACGATCAGCACGGTTATGTATGTAATTTATGCAACGGTGCCGCGAAATCTGCAAACAAGTCTAAAAATCGCGCGCACCACTATGTAGCCCGTTCGACCGATTTCATAACCAGTGTTGCGTCACCCTGGCCGCGGCGGCCGGCCTCTTCGGGCCTTCGGCTCACGCTTATCCGATGAATGTTCGCCTGATTGTGTTGCTCCACTACCCGCTTTGTAGTGCATGAGGTCGCGCTTAATGTCGCAGCCAGCCGGCTGCGTTCAACCAATCACACGCGGTACGCATGATACCTACGGTACTTGTAGAAACTTGCGCCGGCATCTCAAGGTGTACCGTGCCTACACACGCGGCCACAGGACTTTTTGCACCTTCCTGAATAAAGTCCGGTGCCGGTCGTCACCTGGCCGCTCGACCAGGAGAAATCGGGTCTCGTTTAGGTGCCTATAGAAAAAATCATCTGTCGCAATCCTTGCTAAACCATTTTCATGCAAATTCCAAGGAATCTATCAAGGGCAAACTCTTTCGCAATTTTGAATCTGGAAAAATTGCGGGACGTGAATTGATCAAAGATTTTCTTCTAGTATCAGAGAATAAATATTTCAAGTATTCCATGTTCTTCTATGTTGATTTTCTCTTTAAAGTCCAATGACGCGAACGAATAATATAAACCGGGTTAAGAGTGTCTTATCTCCTAACAATTATTATTATTGCGCTTACGTTTGTTCGGATGTCCGGCGTTCGTTACGGCATGAAATTTCATTTATTAGCCAGAACGTGTGCGGTTAAAGCGACGAGCCTCGGGACGCGTACCTGCCGACGAGTGCACAAAAATTCGCTCGAATCACGAACCAAGGGGAAGGCACTTCCGGTTCTTCATAATGCGTTAGAATGCACGCGCATGTAATTGGGAGCCGCATGAATTAGGGCCCCCGGTATCCTCGTTTCTTCCTTTCTTTCCACCGGACGAAATTACAGGAACGCTAGCAACGTTTCCTGCTTTCTCGCGCTACTTTTACCACGTGCCGAACCTGCTTTTTATTTATCACCGTAAAAAAAAGGAAGATGATTCCGATTCCAGTTTTATTGTTACCGCTTCGTTACCGCATCTACGCGAATCTGAACGAGATGAAAAATTTACACGGTGCAACCGCTTGAATCGCGACGGGCAGCGAGTAAAAAAGGTGCGCACAGGTAGACGCGCGTCTAGCCGAAGCAATCCTAATCTACTGGCGTCTAGCGATACACAAGGCCACGCTGAGAACCTGAAGGAAACAATCGTTTAATTTCGTCGAACGGTTTCGACTTGAAATTGAAACGAGAAACGAAAGGAAACGAGTGTAAGGAGGGCGATGATTTATTTTTAATATCGGCACCGATCCCGCGATGATGCACGGTGAGAAGGGTTCGTCCCAAATACTGGAACCGAAGTTCAACGACCGGCGTCTTCGCTGAATGGCCAAGGGTCAGGAAGCAAGAAGTTGGTGAACGAAGGCAGCGGCGAGAGAGCTCGACGGGCCGAGTGGTAACGAGTGCGCGAGGAAACGAGCGGATTGAGGCGAAGTGACAGTGACAGTGACAGTGATGCATCGTTCAGCCGAACTCGATTGCCAAATCTGATGAGCTGGTAATAAACCTTTTAAAACAGCGACAAGAGGTCCAATTCCAGTTCCTCGAACGCCTATTTCTTCATTAAACGTTTCCCATTCCCCCTCGGCCGACCGACGTCGCGCTCGGATGCACGCGCGATCGCCTAAAAATTATTTATACAGCGCCGCAACGAGAATCGTCGTCGCTACCGCGTGGTATTCCTTTGTAACGTCGTAACCAAGGTGGCGAGCGGAATCGCGAACGGTCAGCGTAATTAAAGCTCTAGGAAAGGAGCACGCGATTGCCTAACGACTTCTCTATGCGCATATTTAGACGAGTCGCTGCATTTTAGACGGCAGCGGTTCCCAAACGATCGGCGCGGCTCGCGATAAAAGTTGAATTACGAAGAAACGGGCACGGTCGCGTCGTCGATTAATCGTTCGCCGGGTTCACGGATGAACGACGGTCGCGTGCGATCGATCGTGGTAACGTTAGACGCGAGGCGCGTCGACGGGAAATACGAGGAACCGTGTATTCGAGACTACAAATTGCCCGTGACTCCGTAACCCTTTAGCGATAACCGGATTGACTTTTGATTCGGCAACCGCTGGGAACCGCGGCGCGCGGCGTTTTCATTCGGCACTCGGTCCTATCCTCGTTCACTCGGCATACCGCGGATACGTTTGCAATTTTCGTGAGCGACGTGTCATTAGGTGTCGTCATCGTGGTGTCGCAAAAATGCCCGTCGATGGCACGCGGCTATTAGTCCGAAGAATTTCGAAAATATTCCGTCGGCACGACGATTGCAGCTATCGCGTGAAAAATATAGATGCGAAACGTTGCAATTTTTCGTGGCCGATTTGTTCCGCAATTTTTTCGATACCCACTCGTTCGTTCCGCGGGGAAACAATTTCTAATATGCATCGTTACGATTCGTTGATCGCAAACGCGACAACCGAGATGATAAAAAAAAGATCAGAGAAAAAGCGGTTGGTAGGTGGATGCTGCGCGGATACAAAATCAAATTTCATGCTCCGAGCTTGGGATTCGACGAGAGTTTTTAGCACGCGAAGATTATCTAACACCGGGGAACGGGCTTAAATACGGCGTAGGTTCACGAGTAAGCGGCGAACCTGACGAGTTCCTCGGCGAGAGGGGCGAGGGGTACAGTAACGAGAGGCAGGAGGGAACGCGAGGAGAAGAGGGAAACGCCGGTCCCTGGGGCCAGGGTGGCTAGCTTTTGAAGCTGGCCAGAAAAATGGTGGTAGACCGTGGCGTAGAGAGAGGGGATCCGAGGCGAACGGACCCTTCCGAGCGAGATAGAGCAAGAACAAGGGCCAGGGGGAGGGGTGCCAGGGCGGTACAGGAGGTGAACGTCCAAGGGGGCAACCTGTTCGGGGTTCATGGCCCTCTGTCGACTAGCAAACTCGCAGGAAACCATCCTGCCCAATCTGCTAGCGAGGCCCGTGCGAAGGACCCGTGTATTGTATCCGAAGGCGCCCGAACGCCCGCTCATCAAGCTAGATCCTTCGTGGCCCAAGGTCGCCGGAGAATGCAACGTCTAGGATGCAACGGCTCAGGAATGCTCTCGTTGCGTTTCTTTCAAACCCGAGAACACGCGATTTCGACGGGAACACGGCTAGTTTTTATTCTGTCTTCGACCTGATTGACTCGTTTCTGGATGTTCTCTTCGAGTGAGAAATTATGAGGAACAAAATTTGAAAGGAACCAGATTACTCCTCGCGCTGTGCTGACAATTTCGCTTTATTTCTTTATTACGATCGTATCACTCGACGGCTTGCGTGATCGGATCGGGAAATTGTTTGGAAAGATTATTCGTTTGTATGTTAGTTAATAAAAGATTAGGAAGTTTAATTTTACTCGTTAGTTCCCTCCGGGATCTGTCCGGTGAGCTTGTTTGTTTTCCCTTGCTCTCTAAAAAATAACCGTCAAGAGCTGGCACGGAGATTTTACGAGGCATCGTGTCACCGAGTGTCCACCAAACCATCTGGCTGTACACGCGAAGACCGACTCTGTCATAAAAGAAGAAGCCTCAATCAGATATCTGGCCTTAGTTTTTGTACTCCCACGGATCACATGTATATTAATTCTGTCTTGTCCTCCGTAACCCACAATAATCCTATTCCGTCATACCGCTCCGGCTAAAGATTTATTTGCCGAGGACCAGTGCGAGATACTGGAGCGACCACGTTATAATTTATAATTCATTCACGTCCGGACAACGGTAGCTTATGCGCGGAACGCTCCGAGAAGTTCGTTTCTCTTTGCTCGATCGGGTGAGTCAGGTCAAGGATCCCTATCGAGATCGTTCGAACAAAGATCGACGGTTCCTGGAAACGATCTCGATCCGCGACGATGCGACGGTTAGTCTGCCTTTATGTAATCGCCTTTTTCGTGCGTGAAAGAAAACAGGCATCTAGTTCGAAGGGGAACAGACGCTAATTGAATTAATGTTCTAGGAAAAGTTGCGCATTGACAGTCGAGCCGATCGTTCTCGGAAGCGATGAGAAATAAAAAAATGAATCGCTTAGGTTTAACCGCGATGAAGAGGCGTTGGGCAACCGAGATCTTGAGGAGCGTGAAATTCTAATCTTATCTTACATACACGGCCGTTAGTCACACTATAAATATGCCGGTACTCACACAGGAAAAAGGCGATAGGTTTAATTCTGCATCGTTGCGATAATAGGCGAGCGGCGTAGAGAAAGACGGACGACATTTATTCGAACCGTCGGGATCGGGGTACGAGGGGCGTGAAAGGAAGAGGTGTTACGCGAGGTGCCGACGAAATCGTTCGTCCGGCTGAATTTCAGGTGGAAATCGTTGCAAATTGAATTCCAGAATTCTCGTCCGATGTTGTCACTCTTTTTTAGCCGAAGCGAATTTCGGTCACAGGTAATATGAAACTCGGTTGCAGCCGCTTCAAAAACTTGTTGGCCTGGGATCCGGCTCGATTTACCTTTCGAGACCGCAAGAAAGTCGATGGCTGACGGAGAATTCGTATCGCGGGCTCAAAAGTCGAGGGAGTAGTCGCGGATTAGGAGTCATTGTACGCGAGTTCTCAGGCTTTTTGATCCGGCGAACGGAGAATCGACGCGGATAGATAGCGGCGGCAGCGAGCAACTCGGCTCCTCGGATAGTTTCGCCTGCTCGCGGAATTTTGTTTTATTCCTTCTCTCCGTTTATTTCCTCGTACGCGGCTAGACTCGTACATTACGTGATTCAAGACGATTGTTCCGCGACTCGAAGCTACCACCGGGCCACATAGCGACGACGATGCACGCGCGATTTCTGCGAACGTGTACGTGCACGCGCGCCCGTAAACGCTATTTCAGAAATGGTATTTTTAGAAATGGCATACATATCTACCCGATGCAGAGGTAACTTTTTATCGACGACAAGCAGTTTTCTTTTCCAGGTCGCATCAACACGCGCGGCACCGGGGAGCGCAGCATTCTTTCGTTCTCGCCTCTATCCTTTTTTTCTTTTCGCGGTACATGTGCACGTAGGGAAGTACAACGCGTGTCAACCGATTTCGCAGATATTAAGAACGTTCCGTTGTCTTTATTAGCGATCGCGGTTAATGCCGGTGCGACGGGAAAGGAAAGCGCTTCTTGCAGACGCTGCGCCGAGTGGCGTCCGTCCTAAAGTTCGCGCGTACATACGTATCTTACCGACCAATTAGAATCGCGAGTACACAGGTATGCGATCGACGGCAAATGGACGGTTCGAAAAAGATGGTTAATTAAGAGCGGGCGAACGGGAGCCCGCTAATGACCCCCAAGATATTAATTGGCCCCGGGACTTGGCTGGACGCGGCTCCGAAACGCGCATCGACCTATAAACGAAATTCGAGATAGTCGTGGTCTGCCGTGGAACACCTGCCGGTGATCCTGTCGACGATTCGCGGGGACAAAGAGACCACAAAACATCGGCGAATGTCTTCATCCGAGTTTCACGCGCGAGGCTCTGATACATAGATTCCACGGTGGAAAAAAAATTAAGAATTCCGGTACATGCCACGATGATAAACGATAAAGACATTGTGCATTTGAACATCCAAGGAAATTCACAGGTAGAAATTCGACTCGGCGATTCAATACACGAACCGGGTGACAAAGTGTCCTTTGATTTTCATAGTAACTACTAATTATAAACTGCCAAATAAGTAACCTAACGATAATGAAGGTAATCATCGGTCCACCTAGGATGAATTTTCTTAGCAAATCTCACGATAAGCCGAATCTTGAAACAGACAACCGAATCGGTTTTTTATTAATTAATATTTTAAACGTAGTTATCTCTGCGTGACCTCGGTGTATTTAAAAACAAGTTGGTAATAAAGGTTGACTGTTATCGTATTTAGTACGGTTTTCTTGGAAACATTGATTGCTTGGATCGCGACGCGCATCCTCGCGCAGATAACCAGTCGCAACCCGCCTAAATTCGATCAGAGCCGCGCGTTCTCTCGCGTGTTCCTCGCCTTCGCATGAACAATTTTGCGCGCGTTTCCCGCGGCTCAACCGGCAAGGGATATTCACGTGTTCGGCAATTTTCATTCACGTGCCCTTACTCTAAGTCACGATGGAAAACGTGCTCTGGAGAAAAGAGAGAGGTAAATGTCTTGCAGTTTATTGATACAGGTGCATCGAAGCTACAAGGTTAAAAGATATTTCGCTTCGAACAGTAGACATCGCGCGGCCGCACGATATCGCGAGGACGGTCGAACTCGAAATCGAAATACGCCGATCGGAAGAGCATCGACGACGCGGTGAATCTCCGATTCTGACACCTCAAGATACGACGAAAAGCGCGTGGATCTCCAGGTGACTGCGAAGGGGTGCAAAGGACTGTTCGTCGAGAGGACGTCATGACGTTTCGCGGAACGAAATCAGGTTCGTCGCTGTGCCGGTAACGCCGGATCGTAGCGGATGAAAAGTCGGCAGGACAGTTCGATGCGTAGCTGACTTTACAGAAGTTCGGCTATGTAGGCACAACTAAACGCCGCGATAGGGTTCGGGACAAGAACGAGGGGAGAGGAACGAAGGAAGGGCGCGAGCGAGACGGATAATCGGCGGAAGAAAAGAAATGTCACGGCGCGAGTCGAGAAGCGTAAAGGAGATAGAGTTGTGATCGGAGCGAGAAGAAAGTAGCACGCGAAGGGTGTGCGAGGGAATACTAGGCGAGGGAAGGGAGCAAGGGAGGATGAGGAAGAAACGAAACGGAGATAGGGTTAGGTTCGGGTGCAGGCAAGGGGCGAGTAGAATGGGAAGAGCGTAGAAAAGGCAGTGCGCGAGAAAAAGATGGTGATACAGGCACGGATAGAGAGACGGTGGACTAGGGGTCGAGGTTCGGGGTGTGGAGCGACGAGGATAGAAACCGTCGGCGACGCGAGGCGGTGAGGGAGGGAAGGCGAACGGTCGAGACTCGTGAGACGGGCGAGGGGAACGAACGAACGAACGAAGAGTTGCATGGAAGAGGAGTTGCGCGGAGGACAAGAGGGAGAGAGAGGGACAAAGCGAGGGTTGGGGGACCGCTAGCGAGGAAAGTGGTGGGGCCAAAGAATTGGCGAGGACCAGGCTGCTCGCAGCAGGAGGAAGAGGAGAAGGAGGAGGTGGTGGTGGCGGAGGAGGAGGAGGTGGCGGTCGCGTGGAGGAGGAGGAGGGTAGTCGAGTATAGTCGGAGGGGTGGCGAGGGGTACGAGCGAGAGTTCTGGTGGGGGTTGCCGCCCCTCTCACGCGTTAACCCCGCCAGCGTGGAGAGAAGATAAAGAGAGAAAGGGACGGGACGGGGGCGAGAGAGAGAGAGAGAGAGAGGTAACTCGGGCCGGTGCCCCTCTTCTCCTTCCGCGAGGTTCCTATGAATTTTGCGACACTCAATAAAAAGTGGTTCCACGAGGTTAACATTTCGGTAACTATACCCTCGCCTACCCAGGGCGCGCACGCACGCAGCGACGACGAGAGCGGATCCGAACGGACGTGTACAGGCGACGACGACACGCCGCGCTACGATTCACGATCACGTCGACGGAGACGAGTCGACGTAACGACGACGAGGACGAGGACGGGAGTCGAGGAACGCACGAAAATCGCCGGTATCTCGGTGCGTGTGAAAACGCGCGCACGGACACGCGGGTCGCACGCGTGTAGAGAGAGTGGACGGCGACGCACACCTACGGAAATTCAGACGTGCGGACAAGAAGAATAATACAAGCGGTCGAGTTAAGCCGGTACGCGCGCGTGCAGGGAGAGAAACACGGTCGAGTGTAACCAGCGGAGAAGAGCGAGAGAGGGACAGGAAGAACGAGGAGGAAGGAGAGAGAGAGAAAAAGTCCGAGGGACACGGACACAGGAGCACGCGGGCGCACGCATACATGCACGCGCATGCACGCATACCACGAGACCGCCGAAAAAACTGCACGGGAGAGGCGCAGCAACGGGCAAACCGAACCGCGCGCGAATCAAGTGCTTTGGCCAGTCGCGTTCCCAATCACTCTACGACTAGGTAGTCCCCCGGTGTGTCCCAAAGAAGCGGCAGGGAGCTGGTCCTTCGCTCGATGGTGTCGTCCCGCAAGATAATACCGGATACTTTACCGCGGGATTCTTCACCGCTTCTACTTCTTTTATCGGCCGACAACAGACGTCCCACGTTCGTCGATACTCCGTTATAGATCATTTTCCATAAATCTCGTCGACCCTCGTACGCGCGATCAGTCTCGCAAAACTCGGTATCTGCCACGTCGTCTTTGTCGTCGTCGGAATCATCGTATCATCGGGAGTGCGCGATACGCTGATCGTTTTATTTCTTTTTTTTTTCATTTCATTCAATTTCTGTTCGCGATATTTAACCGTGACGACATGAAACGAGGAAGAGGAATCGACGAGAGGAAACAGTGAAGTTGTCGGACGTCGTTCGGACATCGATGGGAATCATCGTCGTGGATACCAATTTGCGGTGATTCGTGGTTGCACGCATTCGGAAAAGGGAGAGAGGAGCCTCGTCGTTCATCGGTGACCACGGTACCACGGTGTGTTACGTTATACACGCAGGCTCGCTCCTTCGAGGACGCGTATCCTTCGTCCCGTTCGTCCTTCGGAGCGCGGTGACATCCGCGTGTACCGAGACGCAAACGTAATATAACAGCACGCACGTACTCTCAACGGTTCGTACGACGGTACGAGCAAGTGAAAGCAATTTGGGCTACAGGGTTTCCGGGCGAGGAGATAATGCGTTGTTTCTTCGCGTCCGCGTTACACGATTCTCGAACAAGGAAATAAAGGACGACAAAGTCCGGTGTGGTACAGTTGACTGATCGAGAGAAACAAAACAGCGTCGATCGTGTTCTTTCGTCGTTCCTCGCCGAGGCACGAGTAGTCGCGTGGTTCAGTGCCGGATCGTAACGTACTGTAGCGGTCCACGTTGTTCACGATAATTGAGGTTCGAGACACGCGAACTGCACGTCGAGTCCTGTGCGTTGCTTGTGCGATCGTTTATCACGAGGATGGACCTACGAGCATTACCGGTATCCACCGAAACCAACGAGGCCGTGAGCAACGATTAAGTGGTTCTTCTCGAGATCCGAGCCAGGGTTCGATCTGTGCGCGTGGATCGACGAGACAGAAGAAGAGGAGTAGCGGGCATAAATCGGCAGACAGAAGGCGGCCGACACAGGACAGGAAAAGGAGGCTTGCGATCGTCGTATCCGACAGTCAAACGGTGGGTTTAGCACCGACGACAAGGACACCGGGCAAAGGAGTCCCACACTTTACTTCGCGTTCGACGATCAAGGTACGTTCACAGCTGAGAGCGGTGGCCTTCGGCCGCTTGTCGGCTTCTGAAGCGAGAGATGCGTCCGATAGAGAGTACGAAAGAAAAAGAGAAACTTTGCGCTCGACGGAGGCGCACCGTCTAGAATCGTACGCGAAAAAGAGAGAGAGAGAGAGTGTGTGTATGCGTGTTTGCGTAACAAAGGAGAAACAAAGTCTGGTGCGTTGGAGCGAGAGAAACGGGAAAGATCGCGCGGCTGTGTGCCGTGAATCGCGTTGCATGCACACGCGTACACGCACACCACACGCAGATTCGTCGCGTATCGCGTGTCCGTTGATTTCGCTTGGTGTGAGACCCGCTGTTGCATGCGCCTATACTCGCCGCTACATGTGCACTCGTTCAAACCATCTCTACGTACACACGCGGAGAACGCACGGACACAACGGGCGCCGCGTGTACATAGCGACGGTGTCGTGAGCGCGATTTCGTCGGTGTTCACGGACACGTCTCGCGTGTCTACGCGCAGCTAGTTAACCCGTCGCGGTAGAGTACGTATAGTAGACGTGGGATGCCGCGTGTAAAGAGCAGCGCGCGACCGTGAAAGGTAGGCGCGTACCCGGCGCTAGTTAGTAGTAGCGTGTTTGTCCGTGCACATGGAGGGATTGCCGCCGCGGCTAGACGACCGCTAGACGAACATAATGCCAGACGTTAGAGGTTGCCTGGGAAATGACGTAATCCGTCTGCTGCGAGCGCTCGATCCTTTTGTCGCGCGCCCGCTCCAGGCCGCGTGTTACTACGAGTACCGTGTGTACGTACGTTAAGCTCGACCCTGCCGCTCCACGTTCACTCTCGTTTTCTCCGTGTTTTTTGCCCGGTTTTCCTAGTCGCTCCTGCGTACCCCGACCACTCTCCCTCTCGTTCCCTCTCTCATTCCCCCTTTTTTTTTTCTCTCGCTCTTTTGCACCCCGTCGCGTTTCTTGTCTCTCCTTCTCGCTCGCTTTCCTTTCTCTCTTTTTTTCGCCGGCGTTCATTCACGAAAAATTCCGCGTCTCGTAAAACGACGTGCTCTCGCTCTCTTTCTCTCTACCCGTTCTCTTTTACTCTCTTTCCGGCAGTCCGCGCGCGAGCAAACGTCGACCCGCTGTTGGCGAGATTCAATTAAACTGAGTTTCGTTTCATCCCAACGATCGCGACGATCATTCGTTTTTATTGCCAGCCACCGAACGGTTGTTTTTGGATAAACGCGTTAGGAAAAACAGACACGGACAGACGGACGCGCGTACAATGGAACCGGAAACGGTAGGTTCCCTGCAAGGTCATGCCAATTTAGCGGCGATCGGGCCGGGCTAGCGCCGTCTCTGTTTCGCTCGGAACCCATCTCCCTCGTTCACCGCGGCTAGATCGTTCTCCTTTCCGCCTCTCAGCGATTTCACCGCGGCATCGAGGGGAGAGAAACCTCAGGGCGGAGGTGCGCTCTCGCGATGATCGTCCCGAGCCTACGCTGACACGACTCTCCGGACGCTTCACGAATTCTCTCGCGCGCTCTCTCTCTCTCTCTCGCTCTGTCCTTCGCTTTCTCCTCCTCGTTCATCCGTCTTCGTCTCCCTACCCTACTCCCTTGTCCCCTTCGCTCTGGGTCGTGCAACGTATCGTGCAGATCCCCTATTTTTACGAGCGACGCGCGTTTGTTACACGATGCCGCTGCAAGTTGAAAACACCGGCCGACTAGATATAAATAGATCTCACGATACCGAACGAACGCGCGGGGGTGAGGCCGGGGGGGAGAAACTCCGCAGAAGTATGCTGCGCGGCGAAAGATGAGGAAAGAGGGTGGCGATATATAAAAAAAAAATTAAAATCTCTTTCCCGATGACGATCCGCGTTTTCCGAATGCGGCTGCTGAAAAAAAAAATCAACGATTCTCTCGCATGCTTATGTTGCGCGTCGGCCGACGCGCCGCACGGCGTGCCAATAAAAATTCCTCTGTACAAAGCCAATCCTTGAACGTGAGTTTGGACCCGTGATCCAGGAGCCTTGAATACTTCGACGCTCGCCTACGAGCTCATCGAATTTGTCCTCGCTAGAAGGATCCCCGTCGACTTTTTTTCGTATTCTGTTCTTTCAGATCCCGGCAGATAGTCTCGGCGATCCGAGCACGCCGCGTTTACCTCCAGCCGTTTCCTCTCGCAAAAATGTTTTCGCGAAACAGGCACCGAGATCTTTTGTTCCGGGTCTCTATTTACTTTCTAAAGTATACTTTAGAAAAAAAAAAAAATGTTCTTCGCCTTCGTGAATCGGCGAGAGGATATCGTGGACCGGCCGCGTCGCCGTTAAGGTCCGCCCTGCCTCCGTTAGGAACGAGGGAAAAGACAAACCAGCTTTACTAGTCTCTCGCCGTTTTGTCGACGTTCTCCTTGTGCTATGTCAGCCTTACGGCTTTTTTTATCGTCCACAATGACGCATAGATGCCCAGGTGCTCTCCTCTGGTTGCGTACGTTTCGTGCTCGCGTGCGCTCGTCGGCTTACGCACGTATTACCTGCACGCACACGCGTAAGCACGCGTAAATGCGTGCGAAACTCATAGAGAAGCGCGACGTAACGCGTACGCGCAGGAGAGAAAGAGTGAGTGAGAGAGAGAGGGAAGGACCCACCGGTGAACCGCCTTACCGAGCGCGTCCGCCCCGTAAAGGAGAATCGGATTTTTGCATCGACTTACCTACCTACAATTTTCGAGCGACCCACCGTCGAAACGAGACGTTCGATGAGTCGGCAAAACGCTTCGTTTACCATGAACCACTTTACGTCGTTTCGAAACGTTGTTTCCCGCTTCGACGAGTTTATTTTCGCCAATCCGACCGCACACACTCCTACCGATTCAAATAATTTAACGCCCCGTCGTCCCCCCGCCGCTCGAAACAATATTAAACAAGCGATGATCCGTCGTTGCGAAATCCGCCGCCTCTTTATTTCTACTTGCACCTGGGTTTTTTTGCGATTGGCCTCGTTTTCGGGCAGGATATAAAACCTCGCGACAAAATCAGTGCTCGATCGTTTGTCCGCGATATCTGTTGCTCCGATTCCGCGGCGGTTTTAATTGCGACCTACATCTTCTTTCGACTTTCTATTTAGACCAAACGCCGCTTAAAACGAGCGCGAATCAATTTCGAATTAAATTTTAATTCGATCGAATTTTCGGTGCACCCGCCGCCGCCGCCGCCTCTTGCCGTGCCGTGCAGGTCGCCGTTCTCGATTTTCTCAACGGACACCTGCGAGCCCGTGGGAAGGGTTATATCCACCGATAACGGTTTGTTCTCCTTGAACGGTGGAAGGTACCGCTTCTCCTCTCGCACCCGTTATTTCTCCCTTTCTCCTCTCCGGTACAACCTCCCGTTTCCTCTGGTCGAGTTAGACTGTATCTCGGATGAGGGCTGAGTCGCGTGTGCATTGCCGTTTCGCTGTTACCGCAACAATTCCGTCTCGTCGTGCTTGACTCCAATTAGCCGTGCTATATCGATGCGGTTAGGCGATCGCAGTTCGCCGGAATTGATCGCAGTCGATCCTTGAGTGCCGAATAATCGTCGTCGCGCACGGCTTGGCTCCGTTCGCGTTTAGATAGACGGTTACGAAAGAGGAAGCCGATGAGGAAACGCGTCCTTCGACGCGGATCCTTACGTGTACATAATCGGTAACGAGTTACAACGCTCAGATAGCAATTATTACGCGTCGAGATTTTTCGCCGCGATAACGAGGAGCAAAACAATGCGCGAGATAAGAATTTGGTGTCCGTGAAAATAAGCGTCCCGTTGCTCGCGGTAGGGATGCGAGGGAGGGTAACGAGAGAAGAAACGCCGCGGATGGTATCGAAAAAAATGTGCCAAGATCGACCCAGTTGGGAGGCATTTTTAAAAATAAAAGGGAGTCTAATTAAATTTAATGAGCGGCGTGCGTCGTCGTCGCCTTCGTCGCGGACCGTTCGACGGGTCACGCTCGGAACGGCCGAGTCGGCAGCCACGGTCGAATTTTTTTTTCTTTTTTTTTTTGCCTCGATACTATCCGCGCACGCACACACCGTCTACGCGCAGGTATGCATGCACATAATCTGAATCGACCGATTAGATTAGACGCCTAGTAACTAGATTACGCGACGGTCGTGCGTTATCTGCGAAATTAGACTCCGGCTTGAATACGTTATTTAGGCGGACCGGATGCTAGAATAACCTCGGCGAAGATTTAACGCTGGCCTTTACCTCGCGATTTACGATCCACGTATCCACGGCAATTGCATACGATTTGTCGTGTGTATACACTGGCTGAAATTCGCTAGATCGTAAATTTCGCCCTCACCCCCCTCGCCCCCCCCCTCCGACCTTGATTCGATGACGATCGCGTTCTTTATCTATGAAAAACAGTTTTTACGAGCTGATTAAAAATATACGATCACGAGATCGCGAACACGATCGGCCGCGCGGTATCTTATCGCGGGCCGGATTCAGCCTCTGCTAGGCAAATATGCACTTCGCGTGGCCGTTCATTGAAATTCATCGCGACCCATCGTCCGCTCTCCTAGCGCGTACATTACGGAGAAGCAGCACTGCCCATTATGAGAAGCACTGCCGGCGCGTTCGCGTGCATTCGAATACACGCGTCGCCGATCGGCCGTGCAACGAGATCGAATTTCTTACGTTCAACCGCGATCAGTTTTAATTTCGCTACCGTGAAAATGACGGAAAAATTTCTCTCGACACAGCCGATGTCTGACGGAACGCGTCAAGGTTGCCGCGCATCGGTGCCGTTTCGCCGGCAGGAATTCTTTCCGCGTAAAAGCGGCCGGATGTCGCATAGAATCCTGATTAATTAGCAGCGCGCGTATATAATGAAGATAACAGTATCGTGATATGGTAACTGACCGTCGCCGAAACAGAGGGAAAACAATGGGCCTGCCGGTTTCGCGACGGCTTAAAAATTCCGGGACCACGCGGTTCATCACGACGAATTCCGGGCTGCACCTCCTCCTCGCGTCAACGAAGGAGATGGCATTTATGCGAGCGAGGTCTCATCATCGTTGGCTCTTTGTTTCGTCGTGTGTTACACGCACATGTGCACATGCGCGCATCCACGGCGTGCCGATGAAAAAAATTGTCACGGCGCGACGCGTCGGTGGCTCGGCCTGCCGCCGTCTATCCGTTTCGTTCGCGGGGTTTCGCTTCGAGGAGAGTCCGTACCGTTTACAGATCGACCCGAAGCGAAGAAGGTCCTCTGTCCCTTTCCCCGAGCGTGAGCCTCGACGGCTGATGCCCCTGAGAGTAACGGTCCCTTGGTAGGTGCAAGAACGTGTCTTCGTCCGAGATCTCGTTTCCCTCTGACCATCTTTCTCTCTCTCTCTCGTCCTTCGGGACGCGCTTCCGGCATTCCGTGGAAACCGATCTCGCGTTTTTGCCCTCGCTCGATCGAAATTGAATGGGACTCGTTGACCCGCGCGCGGTCCGATCGACGAGACTCAGCGACGAATGCATCGTCTACGTGGGCGTCTGCGGTACAATTAAAAATACAGCCGGTGACCCATTTCCCAGTATTTTTAAGCGACGACGGAAATATTCGGTGGATCATCGTGTCTTAATTAATCGCCCGAACACCGATTGAAAAGTGGGTCGGTACGCGACGCGCTGGTCGACCGACAAACTGGGAGAAGCGAGTCGTCTTAAACGAAAAATTTTGCACCCGCTCCTCGTAACCGACGTTCGGTCACCGGCGCGGTGTATTTCCGACGAAATATTTTAAGCGGCTTCGTTAAGTGCAAACAATGCACCGGCGTATTTGTTCGAACCAGTGAAAATACTAGGATCATCTGTGATAGATGGCGTCGTACTAAAATAAGTGCTCTCGAGTTAAATTGGAGCCGTTAGAGTACGACGCGGTGGTTTTCGACGCGCGTAGTAGTGGAAGGCGACGTAGTCGCAGCCGGCTGCAGTAGTGCGAGCGCAGCGATAGTTAACCGTAGTTGCAGTGGAACGGTATCGGAATAGACACGCACTAGGCCGCGCTGCAAGTAGTACGTGTCTATTACTAGGCGGACAGGGAGATGCGCGCCAGGTCTTTTCCACTTGGATCGCTCGACGTTTCATCGGTGTTCCTCTCGTTTCATCGCTACATTTTTTTTTTCTTCTACGTAGTTTTTAACACCTCGTAAAAATATATCGAGAGCCTCGCTCGCGAACGTTTATTTCGATGACGC
>SHCU01000004.1:871571-899235 GCA_004307685.1 Ceratina australensis
TCGGTGGATCATCGTGTCTTAATTAATCGCCCGAACACCGATTGAAAAGTGGGTCGGTACGCGACGCGCTGGTCGACCGACAAACTGGGAGAAGCGAGTCGTCTTAAACGAAAAATTTTGCACCCGCTCCTCGTAACCGACGTTCGGTCACCGGCGCGGTGTATTTCCGACGAAATATTTTAAGCGGCTTCGTTAAGTGCAAACAATGCACCGGCGTATTTGTTCGAACCAGTGAAAATACTAGGATCATCTGTGATAGATGGCGTCGTACTAAAATAAGTGCTCTCGAGTTAAATTGGAGCCGTTAGAGTACGACGCGGTGGTTTTCGACGCGCGTAGTAGTGGAAGGCGACGTAGTCGCAGCCGGCTGCAGTAGTGCGAGCGCAGCGATAGTTAACCGTAGTTGCAGTGGAACGGTATCGGAATAGACACGCACTAGGCCGCGCTGCAAGTAGTACGTGTCTATTACTAGGCGGACAGGGAGATGCGCGCCAGGTCTTTTCCACTTGGATCGCTCGACGTTTCATCGGTGTTCCTCTCGTTTCATCGCTACATTTTTTTTTTCTTCTACGTAGTTTTTAACACCTCGTAAAAATATATCGAGAGCCTCGCTCGCGAACGTTTATTTCGATGACGCTTATAAAACAATCGGTCGGTGACTAATACGTAGGTGATATCAGGTAGCTATTTTCGTTATTTTCACGATTCTTGTGTAAACGGGTCAGCTGAAAAGACAGTCGTCGGTGTTTCGGGCGCGCGAATCGCGGCGTCCGATTCTGTTTGACGTGGAGTCGGAGATCGCGGGAAGGAAATTGACCGAGCAATTCTCACCTGACGCGGCGATGGCATCGACTGTTCCTAACACATTCCCACGTTTCACGGTGTATCGGCCGGCACGACTGTACCGATGAAAAGAAATAATTGGTTGTTTGGCTGCCGGCGGATTAGCCTGTTCGAGGTCAACGGCCACCAAATGTTTGCGAATGCAGTAGGAGGGAGGGAAAAGGGTACCGGTTCGAACGAAACACACTGGCGAGGGACCGAGGGATGAGGAGGAACGGAGGTGATGGGAAGGAGGGAATCGGTGGGAGGGGAGGAGAAAAGAAAAAGGTGGTGAGGGCACGTACGATGCAGTCACAGAGAGAAGGAAAGAGAGAGGAGGAGGAGGAGGAGGAGGAGGAGGACCCCGCATATTCTTGCCCTGCTGCTGCCTCTCTCTCACCCCCCACGAAAGCCTCGCGTGTGTAGAGTGCATTTAGGACGCATGTACGGTCGCGCCTAAAGAGGATGATATTCTTTATCGCTGCAGTTTCTGTCTATTGGGACGAATTCATGCGCCGGTTGTTGGCAAGCGCGTTAACTGGCAGGTGCGCCGGGTTAATGAGCACAACCGGGGTTCAAAACTGCCGAAAAGGGCTGCTTTTGAGGCTTCCTCGGTGTACCAGGCACCGCGGGTACGAAGGCAAACCGTGTCTTCCTTTCTCTCGATTCCTTTCTGGTTCCCTTCAGTTTCATTAATCGGTTCAACGATGCCGGGTTAATCGTGGGATATTGAAATTCGCGTTTGCCTCCGATAATCGTCTACTAAATCTCCGCGACAAAACGAACCGTTTAAAAGGAACGTGAAGTAGTCGTCTTCTCGTTCTCCTTCTGTCGGAGGAGCAAGGATATCGGAGAACAGATTCTGAGCAACTCCGATCGTAAATATTTAGCGCTCTCCGTACAAAGGATTAGGTTCTCCTTTGATAACAATTTGAAACGCGACGGATAGAAAAGCTTTTCGATCCGTCGATTATAACAATACTTTTTTCCCGACCAACGATGTCTAAACTCGGGGAAAAGAAGACGTACATAAACGGTCATACGTAAGGAGAGAGCGCGATATTGAAGGAAGATACGGACCAGTGGGAATAAACGGAGAAATGATAGAAATAGTTACTATTACCGTCCCATGATTACGTAAAGCTTTGAATGGACATCGGTATGCGGCATGCCCAGTTTCCTATTCGGAGCCGGGTAAAAATCGATTTCAGAATTCAGTTATTTTCACGGTGCAGAGGTTCCGACCTAATTAAGTATCGGGTCGCGCATCCCTTGTGTATTTCAAGACATCTAACTCGAGAGTCACGGCATAAATAAATGCAGGGATTCGAGCGGGGTCCGTGCGCGTGGGAAACGAATTTCTTATTTCAGAAACCGTTTCCAAATTCGCGCACCTGCAAGGTTACGGGCCGCTCGGACCCGTGAGACAAAGAGGAGAGGAAAGGATCGTGTATCACGCGATCGAATCTAGCGCAGGTGGAGCTGCGAAGGAACCGTGTGTACGAGTCCACGAAGGACCGGTCGAAACATCTGCATTTTCCCCTACACGCGCGGCTCTCTCTGCCCAAGCGCTACATCCGACCTCGCGTTCATTTACGCTCCTCGTTATTATGCATTATCCTCGAGCCGTATTTACCGCGATTCAACGTTTAAACGCGACGACGCTCTCCTTCCCGCGAAACCGGCTAAGCGCATCACGCATTCGTTAACACGCGCGCGGCCTCTCGGCCCTCTCCTCTTCGCGCCTATTCATTTTTTCTTTTCTTTTTTTTTTTTAACTCGCAGTCTCGATTTTGTAAACGCGAAGGTCTGCCCGCGGAGCAGACGAGCGGTGCGCCGCATCCTGAATATGCACGTTCAAGGGCAACTGACTCATAGACTCTCGGTGTGGCGTATTCCATAGGAAACGGCGTTCAATGTATCGTTCACCGATAGATCGTGGAGGGGATGAAAAAGCCGAGTCACTGTTTCTGTTTCAATGGCGCATCGTCGAATCGGAATAGAGACGACGCGGTTTGAGGGAGCTCCTTTTCTGTGTCAATTGGTCTTTAAAAAAAAAACGAAAAAAAAAATAGAATAAGGTAGTTTGTACCCGTGCCTCCCTTATACCGCGGTATTCCTTAATCGGGGAAATAAACTGCGAAACGCGATACATCCCGCGAGCCGTGGGTCCCTTTTTTTCGGATAAAAAACTGCGCGCGGTGGAAAACAAGTTCGTTTTATTTACATGCACTTTATAGAATCGCTGTAAAGAGATTAACGTATAACGGTGTTAACGCATATTTTCCCCGGTTTCGTTTTTTTTTTCTCCCCCCACGCGATAGAAATCGGTGATCGAATAACGGTTCCTTTTTACGGACGAAATTTATTTCGCGATTAGCGGAGAGCCGCATCTGGCTCACGGCTATTTACCGTGAATTATTCGACCAAGGTCAGTGGAACGTTCCTCCGGCGGTCGGCGCGGCACCGGAGAAGAAAACCGGGCGAGGAATCGGGAAACCGGGCTTCTGTCAGCTAGTCCGCGGAAACATTTCTAGACGATGTAGCCGAAGTATAGGTGCCACAGCCCTCAGCTTTGGCTCCTAGGAATCCAATCAATAAATATTACAATGGAACCCCTAGAGAAGTAGGGGAGCGTATCCTCCTCTTTCGCTCTCCTCCGTCGCGTTCCCTCTCGCTCCTCCTGGTCCTCCTCTTTCCGTCGTGTCGGAGGAAAAAGGATCTGTTATACGTCGCGTCGCGCTCTTACAGTCGTCGTGTTCCTCGTCCTCGTTCGCCTCGTCCTCGACTACATCCGCGAAACTTTGTCTCCCTCCTTCTCGTACTATCTATCCGTCACTCTTTTTCTTCTCCTCGCTCCTCTCTCACTCTCGCTTTCTCTCGCTCCGTAGTACGGTTTTTCCCTCGGCTTACCCACCTCTTTTTCACTCTGTCTTTCTCGCCGTGGCCCCTCCGCCCTTTTCTCCCGGCACCTCACGCCCCTCGCCCTTCTTCCTAAGCCCGTACCAACTCCCATTCGACCCCGCGGCACCCCGCCGCATCCCTCTCATCCAGCGGCGTTTACATTTTACTTTTCTAGTAGCGAATTAAAACCGCGTTCATGCGCAGCCCGCGGAAGGGCGTAATGATTTTTTGAGGGGCGAATCGAGTGGGGTCGCCTACAGCAACGGCAGAGGGGGTAGTAGCTGCGGGCGCGAGCTTAGCAGGAGCAGGATGGCAGGAGGGATCGCGAGACAGGCCGGCTGTCGAATAGATGGATGGCTAGACTCTCTCTCCCTGTTTCGACGCCGAGTTCCTCGTTAAAATATCATACGTATCGGCGAACGTGGTTACACGCGCATCGGGAATTCGATACGATAGGTTTATTCTCAGCGGGCAACGACGATAAGGGGGATCGAAGGGGAATAGGCGGCGAGCTGACCGAAGAAGCCTTCGTCGTTTTCGGTCGGAGACGGTAATGTACGTAAATCTTCACCGGAGTCTGTGGCCACGATCCACTGGCATCGGCCGAGCGTACGAGTCGGATCCGGATGATCGGGGTGGCAATCTATCCGCGATAATCCGAGGTACGCGAGCCACGCGAATCGGAGCTGCTGGAGCGGTGGCGCCTTTAAAATTCCAGCTCCACCGCTTTTAATTGGAAGTCGTTAGCTTTGCGCATTTTCGTCTCGTGGGCTAACGGGTGAAGAAGGGTGGGCCCGTAGGATAGACGGAGACGGACTCGGAAGGGGAGCGTGCTGCAAAGAGAGTCGCCGAGAGAGAGCGAGAGAGCGAGGGAGAGAGAAAGGAGAGACGAAAGAAGAAGAGAAAAGAGGTGGGCCGGGCAAGGGTGTAGCGGGGTGAAAGGGGATACGCGGCCACAGGCATAAAGCTCCCCACCAACGGCGGGCGGCATCGGGCTCTCTTTTCTTCATTGCTCTCTCCTCTCTCCATCCTCCGCTCTCTCTCTCTCTCTCTCTCTCTCTCTCGCTCTCTCCTTCTGCGTACGCACTATTTTTTAGTCCGCACTTATTACGACAGATGTCTCATGCTCCGATAAAGAATAACGGCGGCCGGCGGGTACTGTTCCCCCCCGCGTGCTAGTCCTAACCAGGCTCGGGAGCTGCAGCCCGTACTCTCTCGCTGCCGCTGCTGCTCGGTTCGTGTGGTGTCGTTCGTGGTGACACGACGCGACACGCGACACGGACACGATACGACACGCGTTACTTCGCCTCGCGTACACCTTACGTTTTATTTTATTCCCGTCCGTCACGGTCCCTTCGCGGCTCTCCACCCTCGAGCCCACGAGGTGCTCCGCCGGCGTACTTCCTCGGTGACTTCGTCTCGCGACGTGTCAGCGGTCGGTCGCGGTGACTCCGATCATCCGCGGGTCCACGCGCCACGATACACGGTCTATTCGCTTCGGGCGGCCGATGGTAGTAGTAGTAGTAGTGGTTGATGCTGGCCGGTAGTGGTGGTGGTGGTGGTGGCGGCGGTGGTAGTGGTGGTGGTGGTAGTGTCTCGGTGGAACAGAGCGGCGAGAGAAGCTTCGCATTCCGGAGTGAAACGCGCGGCAATTTGCGTCACGGTGGCTGCTTGCATCCCGAACAGAGAAACACGTGGCTAGGTGGGTCGTGCGTGCGACAGACCGGTTCGAAACTCCCGCGCGTTGCCACGAGATCCTCTGCCGCCGTATCTCGGCGGCCACGCTCGCCGGTGTTTTCGTATTTCGCGGGAACGATCTGCGATCGCACGGGGGAAACACGAGCCGAAATATCATGACGAATTAAAAGAGGAACCGTTCTTCTTCTGCGCTTTCTTTTATTTATCTCTATCTTTGGCTCGAGGCGTACCGTGACACCACCGCCTGAACGTTGCATCGTCGAGCAGAGTCTCGGACCTCTTTCCTCGCTGCTCGCAGGCCTATCGCGGTGATCTTCTTCTCGCGCTGGTCGAACGCGGGTACAAGTGCGCGACGCGACGCGCAGGGAAAGTTTAGTAGTCCTTTAGGGTAATTACGTGCCGCTGTCGCTGTCGGCTTCGAGAGGGAACGTGCGAAAAAGAGGCGCAGCCTGCGCTCGAAGGATGCGCTTCTGAGTCGCGGAATCGAAGAGGGGCAGGAGGACCAGAGCGCACGTGTGCGACGTGTCTGACACGACAGGTGCCACAAGGTAAACCTCGTTACCTCCTCGAATGATCGCGCGTGCATCTCTTCCGTTCTCCCCGCGAGGAAATCCGTTTTTCCGTAGGTACAGCCGGTGGTAAAAATTCCAGACGCGTCCCCCGCGATTCCCGACGAAATCTGCTCGCCGTCTCCCCATCTTTTTTTTTCTCCTCCCGTCCCCCCTTTCTCTCCTTTTCCTCTCCGACCTCGCGTCTCTCTCTGTGCCATCGGTGTCACTGTCCATCCGCCCGCGTACGTATGCTCGTCCGTACGCGTCTTGTCTTTGTGTCTGGCTGTGCGCGTCTTTCTCCGTCAGACGATACCTCCTTCTCCCTCCTGTCGGTCGTTCTCGCTCGTCGTACCGGCGATCGCCGGCTTTTCGTACGTTTTCGTGCGGCCTCGCTACCGCGCCGCGACGTACGCCCGCGTCGACGAAGGCACACAGCTGCACAGTCGTGACGTGACGTTTCGGGGGTTAGTTCGCACGGTATGTGACGGAGAAAGAGGCCACCGGTGGACTTCAGCTCCAACGTGCTCCTTCCGAGGCTCGCTTCCGGTTTCTCCGAACGATTCGCGGTTTTTATACTAATTTATCCCAGATCCGATTCGCGTTTCGTTCGTTCCTCCGGTGACGTCGAGCCGTACGTGATTCACGTCGATCTCACCGATATCGACGAATCGCTCTGTATCGCGAACGCGGAAAATAATGTTTATCTGCCTCTACCTTGACATTTTTTCCTTCCTCCGCTGTCCGGCGTAAGTGTCACGCGTGGCACGCGCGAAACCGCACGCGGGCTGCTCCGTTACGCTCGTTCTTCTGCTCGGTTTCCTCCTCCTCCTCTTTTCTTCCCTCCTTCCTTCCTTCCTTCCTTCCTTCCTTCCTTCCTTCCTTCCTTCCTTCCTTCCATCCATCCATCCATTCGTCCATCCCTTCCGGCGAAATCTCACTTCTTCCTAGATCGTTCGACGCGCGACTATCCGTCCGTCGACAACGTGACCGCGTTCCCATGCGTTCCGTCCTGCTCGACGCTTAATCGAATAGATCGGTGTAGCCCGGAGATCGCGGAATTGTCCAGGTGCTGCGCGTCGTCGTGACTCGGAAACGCGTGCGAAACGTGGAGACGGCACCGTTAAATGGGAACCGCGGGCCGACGTCAGTCTCGGATCGGTTTGGTCGAGAATGATTGTCCGCCACGACGAAGCAGCACTAGTGGTCGAGTGTAGGGGACTTTTTCGCGAACTTGTGAAGTGCGCACTTTTTTGCGAGGTGGCGTTGTGCAGATAAAACGCAGAGCGTTTCAATTCGATTCATTGTTACGGTCATTAGCTTACGCGGCATGACGAGTGATAGGTGTGCTTTCGCGATAACGCATCCACTTTCTTCGAACTGTGATTACATTCTGGATAGTGTGGTGGTGAATGTGCCTTAGAAATACCGATTAACGACCGTTTAGCCGCAATCGCTGGGAAAAAGGTAGCGTATCACGTTCGCCGACCTAATCGGTCCATATCGTTTCAGCCGATCCGCTCGCGATTTTCATCGCCGATTTCCGAGTTTGAGAACGATATCTGCCCGCGCCAAGCCTCTCGCGCGCATCTAATTTTTCGAGAAAATTACCAGCCGTTTTTTCTTACTTCTCTCCGTTGCACGGGCACGCATCACGGATGAACTGTGCGCTCGACGAGGACGGCAAATAAATTTGTTTCTCGATTATCCTCGTCTAGAATCGACGTCGATCCCAGCCGGATTCTATTATCAAAACGTTGTCGAGGATTTTCACGGGACTGGCGAAACTTATCTCGAATTCGTCACACATAAATTTAGCAACGCGCGATAGCAAACTAAAAAAGTCTGAAAACAGTTTCCGAATCGCACCGTGGAGCGGCTTATGATAAAAAGTGTATCTACGAGAAAAAAATGTCTTTCTTTTTTCGTCGTACTTTGGCAGCCGATAACCGGCCGGACGTGTCCAAAATATTGCGGCACAGCGTATCGTTTAACGGTCTATCTTTGTTTAGTTTCCCTTGACTGTAGCCATCGCGGATTTAATTACTACATATTTCTTCGAAACGGTCAGCGTAAAAATACCTTTCGAAACAAACGATACGATTTATCAAGGGAAACATTATAAAATAGTACGCGTACATGCCTCTTCTCCTTATCGCGACAAACGCGTTATAGAATAAAAAAAAAAAACAATCATCAATTCCATATTGTATCGACGCTTTTGTCGTGGCATGCACCGCACACATACGAACGTGAGCAACGAGCACTGTAAATTTGTTTTAAGATCGTTTTTTTTTTATCATTTTGCTAAGATAACACTATCAGCATACATTTAATACTTGCGCTTTTATAAGTGGCGGAGAGAATTATTTAATCGTATGTTCTGGCTTCACTCCAGCCTGGCGACCTAATTTTCTTGTATGGTGCAAATAAAAAAGTAGCGTAATCCTTCGCTTCTATTTTTACGCGTCATGCACTCTTTAATTCTTATTCTTCGTCTACTCTCGACGTCGTTCGTACGATACGTACATCTCTCTTCCTCTCCGCCGTTTTTCCCCGTTTCATTCGGCCAGCGAAAAAAATGTGCCGATGATCTACATTCGCGTTTACTCGCGTCAGACTCGCGAAGATCGTTTCAAGCCTTCCGAAACGCTCTCCCGGCCTAGCGACCAGTTCGCCGCCGCGGATCTCGATGCCACGTAAAAATACCGCAAACTCCGAAGTGTCGTTTTGCAGCACGCACACGCGTACGGGTAACACGCTCTGCCCGTACGCCGGGTCCCGTATTTTTATTCCGCCGGAATTAATAACATGTGTTCCGTGCGCGACACACCTCTGGTTCGCCTCGTCCTCGAGCGAATCCGCGCACATTAATTCGCGTGTTATATAAGTTTTCGTGGCTCCAGGAGAGTCGAAGCGAATTAACATCTGTTCTAATGCCACACCTACGGTAAACACACCGTTTAAATACACCGGTAGATACCGAAATATTATATAATCTTCGCCCGCCTCTTCGATGGTCAGACGAAATTTCTCCTGCTTCTTCTCGTTCTCCTCCGCTAGCGGATGTCTCGCGGTTAAGCTCGTTGCAACCGTGTTTCAATCATATTTTTTTTTCATATTATTTTGAAACGTCGGTTATCAGGAATCATCGGGTTTCAAGCTTATCGCGCGGTCTATCGTGCAGCTAGAAAATTTCAGCCGATTTTAGGCGCGCGCGCGCGCATAACGCCGATCGAACCGGCATCATCTCCCTCGTCCGGAGCGTTTCTCGATTCGTCGCCGGTGCATGATATTTTATTAGCCGACGAGACGCAAGAGCGTCGTGCTTTCATCGGTTTAAACAGCGTTGCATTATTTTCTGATTGTAGGTGAATAGATATAACGATGGTAGATACGCAACACTTTTGTCTGCGATGGAACAATTACCAAAGCAGTATAACGTCGGCGTTTGAAAACTTGAGGGACGATGAAGATTTCGTGGACGTCACACTGGCCTGCGATGGCAAAAGCCTTAAAGCGCACCGCGTCGTACTCTCCGCGTGCAGTCCCTACTTTAGAGAATTGCTCAAGGTAAGACAGAATTTTCCTGCCCGGCTGCTGTTTCCTCAGCTTTATGCCATCGCGTCGCTGCCCGTCGAACCCTCGCCGATTCGGTTGATCCATCGAGTGCAACGTCAATGTTTAACCGATACGAGAACGTGTCTCTTCTTTTCCTCCTTTACATCCCTTGTTGCAGAGCACACCGTGTAAACACCCGGTGATAGTACTTCAAGACGTGGCGTTCAGCGACTTGCACGCTTTGGTGGAGTTCATATATCACGGAGAAGTGAACGTGCATCAGCGTTCCCTTAGCAGTTTTTTGAAGACCGCCGAAGTCCTCAGGGTATCGGGGCTTACGCAACAGGCAGATCAAACAGACAGGGATGAGGTAAGCGTACATCGCCGCGTGACCGTCATCAGTTTACCCTTATTCTCTCGGAATCGCCGTGCGACGGACGATGTTTAATAATCGAGTAAATTGATTATGCTTTGCATGTTATCTCTGATAGGGACGTGACTTTTAACTAAAGACATCTTATCTTGCACAATATGTGCCCACCTTGATTCCAGTCCATAATTGTCATAGGTCAAGCAAACAAAAGATAACCAACTTCGTTACATATAGAACATGATACAATCGCGATCCCAATTTCGAGGAAACACTTTAAATTGCACAAATTCTTTTTTTTTTTAGTTAAGTGTCTATCTGATTCTTCCTGTTACCTCTCTTTCTCCGATCACGTTACAGTTGTCCCATGTGCGCGCGTTGGCTGCCGGTGGCAATCATCTTCCCTTCCACGAAAAATTGGACGAGAGCTTTCCCCGGGGTGGTTCCCCGCCCACGCCGGTAACTCCGACGCCGACGACCGTGCAACAATTGCTACGTAGAGCGCAGATACGCAGGAACGAGAGACGAACGCCCGATCCGCACGATGAATCGGTGAAGAAGGCGAGGGTCCCGTCGCCGCCGTTGAACAACAACGACGCGACGCCCACGGACTTTTCGATGGTGAAGAACAATCATCTGTCGAGCAAGGTCGAGGGAAACGGCGTCCACGAGGAGAAATGTCCGCTGGAAGACAATATCAAGTGCGAGCCGTTGGAACTGACAGGGGGTAACAGCGGCAACGGTGGTAACAACGAGGACTCGTCGGACTCTGGTGCAGCGGCGTCGGATCGGCCACCGGCATCGGCGAGCAGTAACGAGCACGAGGCCGAATCCGAGCACACGTCTACTCCGAATTTTTTGTCCGAGGCGAAGATGTACCCTCACACGCCAGGGAGCTTTAACTTCAGTATGGCAGCGCTCGCTGGTGATCATACACCGTTGTCAGGTACGTCGATCAGTTGAGTTCGCATCAGGCCTGTACGCATTGACCAATTTTTGATCGCGTTTTCGATCACGTTTTCATTTTCTTCCTTGAGTATCTCCGCGGCTATCATCATTTTCTTTACGTTTCAACAAGTGATCAAGATTTTTTGTTGATTGTTAATTTGCGTATTTTTATTCTTGGCTTCTTAAAAAATTTAGCTCGAAGATCATCGTAGAACATTTTTGTCGGCTCTGTCGTAATTGCGATGCTGCGTACAGGCCGTCGTGTTATTGCTCGCCGTGTGAGAATATTCTTTGCTACGTGTAACGATAGTGAAATTTCCAGGATTGGGCCACGGGTTGCAACCACCAGACCTGGCAGGAACTTCGCAAGGTAAGAATATTTATTATCTAGCTCTGCCCTGTAAGATCGTTAGAATCGACGATCCAGAATCTGCGAGAACGAATGGTGATTCTTCTCCTTTTACGACAGGCGATATGATCGCTCTGTAAACGAGTCGCGTGTATCGAGCAGTCGGACTCTGGACCTTTGATCCCTATTGATTTTTCAAAGGGCACTTCTATGCTGTTCCATTATTTTTCACCGACAGTCAATACATCGTGGCCGCAATTGTCTGCGGTGTAGCGGTTCGCTCTAATAAAAAGTAACTAAACAGACTTGTGCAGTTATATCAAACACTAACAAATCACGAGTGACAAGAATGGATATACATATTCTATATAAACATTTATATATATACATATATTTTTTTATTTGGTTGCGGTGAAAGAGCACTACTGTCTGCTTGGACGAATTAAAACTTCTTCTAATTGGCATGCGTTAAAAAAATCATTCGATATCATCATCTCTTTGAGTGGTACCATTTACCGGATCGCTTTACATTCGCATCTCATGATGTCATATTCGTTTCCGCGATTATCAACGAATTCCCGACGTTAAAACGGATTTATCTGCTGATCTATTTCACGTTCCTTCGCGTCGCGGGCCCTTCGATTCTTTTGCCCCGGAAAGTTCGAGATTCGCCGAGAGAATCCTGGCCGACGTTCGATCCGCGCGCTCTACTATTTATCGTATCTCAAAACGGGTGACAGCGAATCTCTTTAAATTGTTTACGACGTTTGTTCTCTGTATCTCGAGATTGAAACAACGAAAACACGTCGCGGAAATGCCCGGGCCGGATCAATATAATTCATAGAGCCGCGAGAGACGTCCTCCGATGATTGTGCGGCCGAGTAGCGAGGAACGAACAACAGCAGATACATTCGCTTTTTCGAGTCGTCGAATTCGTTGCGCGATCACTTATAATTGGCACAAAACGATGAGAAAGAACATTACTTGTTTGACATCACTGTACAAAGTGTCCGCCGCAATCTCTAACATATTCAATTGAAAAACGAGAAAAATGAATGGCTAAAACGAGAAGTCTCCCCTAAGCGAAACAGCGAAAGCAATAAAAAATAAATTAGAACGTATACAGAATAAGTACGATGACGACGCAGAGACAGATTGTACTCTTCGTGTGTGCGGTACCCACACCCAATCGTATTTCTCGAAGGATTTCTAGTATTATTACCGATTTATTATCGCTTTGATTTTTCGCGTCGAGCGTCGTTTTATCGACGACCGATCGTCCACATCATTTATACGTGCCGTGCTCGTATTGTCCGATTCATCGTTAAGTTTTGTATCAATGTTGCCGTCCCGTTAACGTGATTTGGTAACAGAATATACTGCCGCGATACGACAGCATTATGACATTGCTTATAATTTTACAGTTACCACACCTTAAACATGTATATACGTGCATATGTATTTATATCTTATTTTTGCATACACACGTTTGCGTGTTACTACCTACATTCGTGTGTTTTTTTTATAATTACCTAAATCAGCTGATAAGTTTCTTTTATCGCATAAATTTTGCGGTCACGTCGTTATTAATATTATTATCGTTATTGTTAATCGCGATACATTTTCGTCGCGGGACACTTTTGCAGCCCGCTCGTTACCAATTATGAAAGAGGATGTGATAGGTCGGCCAACTTTTGTCACACTCTTTTATGTTATTCGAGCGACGTTTGACCCTGGCGTGCGTAGACCATATGGTAACGTTGTTACGGTATGTACATACATGCATATGTACGTATCTCCCGGACTTATTGGTCGATTTCGTTTCACTTGCTCGTACGAGGCTCTCCCTTTGCCGCTGCACGTCACGCTCCTATGCCGTGCATATTCGGGGGTCGCGCGGTGCGCGCTCCAGCCCGGGGATTAACGGTAAATTCGCTTAACGATAGCAAACGGTTTTACCGATTTGACTTTTACCGAGGTGAGCGCGAGCCGATCTCGTTTCTCGACGCATCCGCGATTTTATTTTTTTCATTCCTCGACGCAGCGAACAGTTCAAGGATGTAATTACAGTTAAAAGTCCTATACGAAATTTTTTCGACGTGACGAGATGTTATCGTTAATATTCCAGAGTTCAACGAGACGCGGCGAGTATAAAAAATAGAGTGTTCGAAAGAGAAGTTGTACGCCATGGGAACAGTATTCTCGAAATGAAATGGAAGAAATAATCGAATAAATGCGTTCTGGCATCGCAATTAAGTAAATTCAGGTGTCGGCTTCGGCCGCGTTTTCAATTAATATTATATTTGAACGACTGGTTTATACTAGGTTAGTACTGAAAAAGTTATCAGGGGCCGTCGATAAGGCCGCAGATGTTATCCCCGAAATTCAAGGTCCCTCTATCTCCGACGAACGTGGCCAACAAAACATTAGCCTAACTAAAAATACGACGACCTTGGTACGCCACTCACGTTCTTGCCGCGGACTGCGAATCATTAGACACATTAAATTATACGCGGCTGACTCGCGAGAATCGTTCGACCCGCAGTGTAACCAAGCCTCTCCCTCGGCTTATTCTCTCTTTCTCTTTCTCTTGTCTTTATTCCCGAAAAATCGTCCCTCCTCGCTCTCTTTGTCTCTGTACTTAACCCATCGCGATTCTCTTCGTTCGCGAGACAATAAAACGCACCGGCGAGCAGGCCAGAGGACGTTGCGGCGTTTCGGCGCAAAAATAGACGGGTTGTATGAACGCGCCGTTAAAAACGATGTACCGCGCCCGCCACTCTCTCTCTCTCTCTCTCTCTCTCTCTCTCTCTCTATCTCTCTCGTCAATTTCTCCCATTGAAAATTGATACCCGGCGCAACACCTTTCTTAATCGGTCATTTACAGCGCGAATGACCATATTTGTTTTTCGCGTTTTTATCGCGGCTAAGGCTCGATCGCTAACCGCGCCTATCTGTCGCGTTGCTCGCCCGGAACGAATGATCTTTTTATCCGAACGCATCGCAATGACGCCGATGCGTGATTTTTGGCAAGGTTGCAGGGTCGTCGGTCCCGGGAAACTTTCCGTATTTCTCTCGTGCTCGTAACGTTAACAACCTAACACCTATGCACTCGCCGAGTTAAATTTAAACTCGACCAGAAATCGCGTACAGAATTTTCAATACGTTCTTTTTTTTTTCTTTCTTCTCGTATCGTTTTTGGCTCCTCGGCGGAGATAACGTCGAAGTCGTTTCGCGTCAATTAACGATAGTGGTAATAGTGGCGATTTTTATCGGGTCTTATCGCGTTGGAAAGGAGCAAAGTCTGGAAGTTTCGTAGAATTTGAAAAGCGTGTTATCATCTCGGCGCGTTGATAAAGTGAAATTTTATTCCCTGTTCGGCTCGTTCTTTAATCGTCTTTAATTCTTAATGGGCGGTTACGTAAAAAACAAGCTGGTACCAGATAGAAAGTACAACGTACAACGTATGACCACTTGTCGCGCGATCAGCCTTGTACATAGCGGAGCGGGAGCCTCTTTGTTACTCTCTCTCTCTTTCTCGGCTCTCCGTCGCTTACTCCCTCGGTTAAAGATCTTTTTATTCCAGCGGAAAGCCGGCTGCGAGCATATGGCGGTTTTCTGTGTTCCTAAGCAGATTCGTTGCCAGCTACGAATATTATTTTTTCGTTTTACTTTTCCCAAGCGAGAATCAACTGAAATCCTGCATCACCGTCGCTCCGCTATATCGAGCCTTATTACTTAGGAATGCACGGTTTTGTAGATCGACCGGAGGAAATCGCTCGGAACAATGGAAATTATACGATCGATCATGCTTAACCTTTTGCACTCCGGTCTGCTTTTTCTTTACGCCCCGAAACGGTGAATTTTGCGCGTAACATTTGAAATTAAAATAATTGCACGTACGGCGTGGCGGTCAAAGTCCCATTTCTAAGGTGCTCGATTTTCGAGCCGACGTTTCACGCGCTGCCTTACCTCGAGGTCGCGCTGTTTATTGAACGAGTGCTCAAGAAAAGTTTTGCATAGAGCCGACATACCCGGAGAAAGATGCGTTTATCGCGGTCTAATTTTAAATCTGTTCATTCCGCCTGATTCTCCGCGTGTGCGCGCGTGCGCTCGTCTACAACCCGTGTTCTACGTTTTTCATACAATTATTATCGTCGACGGGAAAGAAATTCTTTCCCCGGGATTAGATATTATTAGATCGTCCGCGAAATTGTTTAGAAAACCCGATGCGTCTCTCGTTGCTGGTAACGGGACTGTCCCGGTCACGGTCCCGTCACGCCGAAAAACGTATCTCCCCTCTCTCCCCTTCCCTCTCTGTTTCACCCTCAACCACTTTTTTTTTCATCCTTTATTTCCCCTCGTTTTCTGCTCTTTTCCGCGAACGCCTGCATCCGCGGTAAAACCTGTTGTAAAACGCAGCCGCATAAAAATAGCGGGTGCCGAGCTCCGGAGTCGAGTACTTTATTCTCTTTCTCTGTCTCTTTGTCACGGAGGACGCGTTGCAGTTCATCGAGCAAATATTTATTTCACGAGACGTTCCCACTGTTGGACTTAGCCGGATCACCGCTTTCTTCTATTTCTTTCTTTCGCAATTAGTTAGTTCTCCCTGTTCCGTGACCGACCAAATTCATTACTCGAATTTCTGAATTCAGTTTTACTTTTCCACCATCTCTCTTCCGTGCCGGAGAATGATCACCGCGGTAATAGACAGAGGCTCGAGGGCAGAGCCGTTCGATGGTCGGTTCCAGAGACTATAGAAAAGAAATTTGGCATTACGTAATGTATGCTAATGGCCCGGCTCGCAAAACGTGGAATTCATGCTGCCATCTGCCGACGTTGCCGATCTCGATGCTGCGCGAAAGTCTACTGGCTTTCTTGGTCGCGAGCCTTCCTCGCATACGCGTCTATTTACTCGTTACTCGCTCGACTCTCGTCCGCTCTGTCCTTCTCTCTTCGATCTCCGCCCGCCTCTCGGTTACAGTTTCGGTAATCAACGATCCTCGCTCGTCGGCGATTTAACTCTTTCGGCCGCGCAACGCGGCGCCACTGCCTCCCAAGGCCAAACGAAAGTTCGTTTCCGAATCAAATCCGACGGAATTTTTTATCTGTAGTATGTATTTATCGGGGACGCCCAGGTCTAGCTGCTTGTTTTCGCCTTGTGCTATTATCGATGATGAACTTGAGGTGACCTCGAAACTGCGTAACAGCGAGAGAGCATGAGCGCGACGGAGAGGAGAGACGCGCCGAAGAACGAGAGAAAAAGTTAGAGGGGAGCTGGGAACGGGCGCGGGAGGGGCAGGAGAGCCGGAAAGAGAGCGAGAAAGAGGAGGCGTTTACACTTTCGCTCTATATCACTTGCTGTCACGGATCGCGATCTTTTTTTTTTGCAACTTTCCAAAACGGCTGTGATACGCTCCGAATTTCTCCGCTCCGTGCGTTTCGAGTGCATCTCTAAGCGTTTCTCTCGGGGCCGAGATCAACTTTCGTGCAAACGCGGACGGGTTGCGTAAGAGGAGAGGTGAAGAAACCGGTTACCGAAGTCGAGGACGAATTTTCACCTGCGCGTTTTCGCGATGGGAATCGAAAATTTCGCGAAGCTCGCGTCGCGAGCCGTCTTTGAATACGAGGTCGCCCGACCGTTCGTGGCAAGGTGAAGGTCTGTTTGCTCGCGGTGCTTAATTTATTGAAACGCTTCGGTCCCGTCGCGACTCTACGACGGCCTGCGAAGAGATCTTCGTTATCGTTGCTATTAGCATCTCGTAGAACGCGACTCTTTGGGAGCTCGAAACCTCCGCGTACCCAACGATTTCTCTCTCTCTCTCTCTCTCTCTCTCTCTCTCTCTCTCTCTCTCTCTCTCTCTCTCTCTCTCTCTCTCTCTCTTCGAAAACACAAATTTTCTAAGGCCTCTTATCTCCGGATTTAGAGTCAGCTCGCATCTCGGCGATCGAATACGATCTAATATCCAAGGGAACTTATCGGTTGATCGCAGTGATTTCGCGAAACGCGCAACCGCACCGAATGAGATGAGGTCCGCGGCCGAGAAGAGGGTAGTTCTTCCTGGCGTCCTCCTTACTTCGCAGTTCCCCGTCTTCCGTCCCCACCACTGTCCACGTAACTCTTTCAAAAGTTCGTAAGACTCGCGTAACCAATCCGGAAGCTACTTAGATTTTTCTCTCCCCGCCGATCCCTCGGCCCTATCCACCTCCGCCTTTCTCTCACTCCACTTTTACATCCCCTTGGCCCTCCCTTAGTCGTATTACTCTTTCCCTCTGTCTCTCCGGCTTTCTCTCTCTCTCTCTCTCTCCCTTTCGCAGTTTCGTAGTCGCACGGTGGTAGCGAGCTATCGATCGCCGTGGCTCTCCGCGCTTAGAGTCAACATCAGTCATAATACAGCGCAACGGCATACGGGGGTTATTAAGAATAATACGCATCCTAGGTATATATCCCCTTCCCGGCACCACGGAAAAATGGGGGAAGGAGAGCGTCGTTCGTGGGGGTTCCGTTGCCAGGGTAACCGGCTGGGTAAAATCCCGCAAAGAAGAAGCATCGTCCGTTATGTTCCCTGCTCTTGCTCTTACTCCTGTTACGACCGCTGCTCTCTCGTTGTATCGACATCTCATCTTCGCGGACGTTATACTAGCTTTTATGAGACGACGAATGTACACTCGCCCTACCTCGCTGAGCTCCCCGCGCCAGCCCACCTCTCAACCCTCCTCCGTCCTCGTTTACTCCTCTCTCTCCCTCTTTTCTCCTTTAATCTCCCGACCCTCTTCGTCTTCGCGTAGCTCGCGACTCTTCTCCGCGAGGCTCTCCCTTTAACCGAGGGTCGATTAACAGCATCCGTACCCGTTTACGCCGGCATGCGAGCCGCTTTCGTTTCTTTTTTCGAGCCCTCCTCCTTTATTACTCTCGCGCCACGTGCGCGTCCATCGTCCACCCGGTGTCGTCGTGATCGCGCGTAAGCGTTTTCCTTCGTAAAATCGTTGTTGGCAACTCGCGGCGTAGATCCCGGTTGACATCTCGATGGACTCAGCCCCCTCCTCTTTGGTTGCAGACCGGGAGGTCGCCGAGGAGGACGGGGGTTGGCAGTCCGCTACCAACGGAGACAGTCAACGACAAACCGGTCAATCGAGCCAAAGTACGGGCGGTAGTCAGTGCGAGGTGGTGCAGGGACACCAGGAGCTGCCCATAATCGATCTCTTAGACGACATTAACGATCAGATGCAGATCGTGCTCAAGTCGGAACCTCTGTCGCCGAAGATAGACGAGCTCGAGTCCTGCCTGCTCACCGAGCAGATCGATCTGCAGTCGGATCGCGCGGCGAACAATGTTACCGGTGCTCAGACGCGACACCAGAACCACAGTGTTAACGCCAGGCAGCAGCAGCAGCAGCAACCGCTGAGGACTCTGTTTAACGATACCGTCCCGTTCGCCGATCTACGTTGGTTGACGCAAAACGGCAACGCGCAACCAGCGTCCAAGTACCGCGACACATCCACCAGGACGCATCCGCAGCACGCCGAGCAAGAGCTGAAACACTCGAGCCGCTCGATCAGCGGCACTTACTGTAGCTTTTGCCAGAAGACTTTCTCCCGCGCGTGGTCCCTTCAGAGGCACTTGGCGGACACGCACTTTTACGTGCCGCAGTCGTTGTCCTGCGACCAGTGCGGCAGAAGCTACAAGTCCAGGAACAGTCTGATCAGTCACAAGAGCCAGTATCACGCGAGGAAGGAACGGAAGGAGCACGAGGAACAGTGCGAGGTCACGTATTGACCCACGGTTTAGTGACCGAATTCGCGTCCGGATTTCCCTGTTACCCTTATCTCGCGGCGACGAGATAACCGACAGTAGGGAACGTAAAACGGTTCTGTTCTGTTAGCTGTCATTTTCCGGCATGAGAAAGCGAAGAGATACAGAGTCCGTTTAGCTAATTCTTGTACGATACATCGTAGAGAGATTATCCGATTGATAGATATTATCCTAGTCGTTCGATCGTAAGACGGGGTTACCTCGATTCATACCAAAGACAGTGCGCCGGGTTGTCCCACGTGTTGTATATATGTACTCGCTCTCGAAGATCGCGTAATCGCTTTCACGCTTCTCGCCGAAGTTACGTTTCGTACCCAAACCGGAAATGAGTTCCGCCATCTGGACTAGTTCTGTGCCAAGTTCATGGCACCAGATAACGCGTCTTCCCGCGACAAAATCGATACCGGTCTCCCGCGGTACGACTGTGCTCTTCCTCATCAACCCCTAAGAGTCGCAACACGCAGGGGTAGTTCACCCCGACGATAAAGTCAGCCCCGTGGCTTTTGTTCGTCGATCAAGAGACGCAGTGTACCTATCGATGGACACGTCGCGGGCACGCGGTACGAAGTGCAACGCGAATCGCGTAGTGATCCGAGTATTCGTCGACAGAGTGCTTTTCGCGGACGAAACCGTGAGATGGACCAAGGACGAAACCCATTTATTGACCGACCGGATCAACTTATCTGGGTCTCGAAAAAACGATCTCGCGCTTCTTCGACATAGTTTCTAGACTCGTTCCTTTTTCGTTAATCGTTATTTTACCGTTCCGTCCGCCGTCCTTCGCGTCTCTGCGCGTTTCTCATGCTCGGACCACGTTCTGCCGATCACAGTTTCTTTTCTATACGCTTCGCTGACGTAAGTCGCCGGTCTGTTGCGTCGCTATTAATAAAAAGAATCCATTTAAATAGTGAGAGATAATTTATTGCTAGTATAGCGTGAATGTTGTTATATAAGGCAAAAGTGGAACGTAAATTGTCGCTAGCGTAACGTGAATGTCGTTATAAACGAATTATAGACGATTTAGAAAATAAAATGAGGTTTCGATGGATTGAAATTATTGTTGTTTCACTGAAATATAATGTCACCAACCCGAGTTGGCCGAGTGAAACTCGACTCTCGATAGGCGATTCTCCTTTCGCGTCTACCGTTACCGTTGATATAAAACGAAGACCGATAAAACCGACTCGCTTCATCGCATCATCCCGGTTAGAAACCAACTATCACACCTCTTGTATATAAATATACACACACGTATTACCTACGAGATCTACTCTGCTCTGTCTTGCTGTAAATAATATGCATCGACATGGATACCATCTCTGGTGCTCTGAAAACACTAACGTCATCGCTCACGATCGTTCACTGGAATCTTGGAATTGCTTGCACTCTACTATTGTAATGCGCTAAAACAAATGTAAAACAATAAAAAAAGGGCAGAAGGATGAATCAGGAAATAAACAAGGGTACACGTGACGCCTTCCGAGTTCGGACAAAGGGTCTTCCGCGAATATGCCGTCGAGCCATTGTCATTGTGTACAGCTGTTATCATCGAGCGACTCGCGTAAACGTTTTTGCAGTTACACGCGAGGAGTAGTAACGCGTATTTTTCGGTCGTCGTATAGCGTGGAACGTTAAACACGATACGTAGGCAACCGCGTGGAGTTAGCGAGACGCGTAGAGTACGAACAGCTGACGAAGTAGAAAATGATGACAATGGTCAGACAGCGCGCGCGCGGAAGGCATTTTCCCTTGGAACGGGCGTCGCGCGCCGTGTACGTGTATAACGAACACAGGAAAAACTGAGAATGTGCGTACGACGAAGATGCTCTGGTAACGCCTGCAAGCATAATTGTACGTGGTTCCAAAGTAACGCAAATAAACCAAAAAAAAGACAGTTTGAGCACGGCTTGGTCGGGTGACGGTGCAATGTGTGCGCGACTAATCGAGAAGGGCGCACGAAATTTTCTCTTTCTCTCTCTCTCTCTCTCTCCTCTCTCAGCTCGGAAAAAAAGGTGGTAGATGGTGGTGTAAGAGTGAGAAAAAAAAATAGAAAGTAAAAANATCGAGAAGGGCGCACGAAATTTTCTCTTTCTCTCTCTCTCTCTCTCCTCTCTCAGCTCGGAAAAAAGGTGGTAGATGGTGGTGTAAGAGTGAGAAAAAAAAATAGAAAGTAAAAAAAAACGATGAGAATATCGCGAGAGACGCGCGATATAGAGAGAGGACTCTAAGAGTGAACGCGGTGAACGTGTTTCCTCGTTCCGCGATTTACGCGTCCGACCTACATGCGTCCGAGCTGACGTTCGAGCACACACAAAAACCAAAAAGTAACCCCTGTGTCTGGTTCTGCCGCCAGGTCAGTTGGCCGGCAGCGGCGCGTCCGATGAGTTTCGATGCGAGCCTTGCAACAAAATCCTGACCTCCCTAACGCGGTTGAGGCGGCACATACAGAACGTGCACACCAGGCCCAGCAAGGAACCGATCTGTAACATCTGCAAGCGGGTATACTCGAGCCTGAACAGCCTCCGGAACCACAAGAGCATCTATCATCGGCAACACAGCAAGAACGAGCAACAACGGAAGGAGATGGAACAACAGATGCGCGAACGTGAGAGAGAGCAGAGAGAACACTCGGACAGAGTTAACTCTCAGCAGCAACAGCAGCAGCAGCAGCAACCGCAACAGCAACACCAGGATCAGCAACAGTCGCGACTGGGATAAATTGGCAACGATTTTTTTGCGCGCAGGCCGCGATCGATCGTGAAACGGTGCCGACTCCTTTTTTTTTAATCCACGAGTACGGTGATCACAGCGCGCCATCGAGAGAATTAACGTTCGATGGTTAACGTACACGCACGCACGTACACGTACACATGCGCCGTGAAACGAGTCGTTGAAGAATCTCTTTCACGTACTGTTCGAATTTACATACGCTACTATGTACTACATCGATTTCGCAGACAGTATCGTTCGTTTATTTAAACACGTCCCGTATCTTTTTGTTGGAAATAGTTGCGTATAGGACCGTCGGTTTTTAGGTGTGTTCCTTGATTCGAGAACGCGGGTCACCGGTTCGCATTTAACCCTGAACAAGGTGGAACTATCGCTACGAGAGAAGTACCGTCTCTGAATTTGGACTGTGGAAAAAGATCATGTGATAATAGGCGATACTGTTATTATAGTTTTTCATGTTTCCGTTCGAGCGGACAAATATCGGTTAATGAAAAAAGGAATTTAAAATGATGAAAAAAAGAAACGAAGCTAGACCTCGATATAGTTTAATTTTTCTACTAAGGTTACAAAGAGATATATATATATATATATACATAGATATATATTATAAATATATGTATATGTTGCGTTGAATGTAAATAAGTAGGTGCTCCTTCCGGCTGAGCAAACCGATTCGGAACGTCAGGATTTCTCTTTCGTGACCAAGTACTACACCCCCTTACAATCTTATTTAACCGTTCTACCGTGCGAGAGGGGAGAAATATGTTGAGTGCAAACGTTTCCTGTTGATTTTTTTCTTGTATTATTTAGTTTACGAAGGATGGTTATCGGTAGTGGACGTCGCGGGCCTCCGCGACTCGTTAAAGGAAAATCGCAGTACAAAAAACGTGAGAATAAACTATAAGCTAACGTACCTAAGTTAATGATCGCAGTGCCCTCCGCTTTATCTTATCCGTAGAACGTCGACGAGGTACTAGACACGCGCGGTCACACGTCATCTCTCATCCCGTGTTCCCTTACTTTTCTCCTCCTGTTCCCCTCTCTACGCCGGGAATGAGAAAAACGAAATGACCTCGAGAACTCGGCGACCACGAACGACCTTGCTCGCGACTCTTTTTCACCTTGTCTGTTTTTTCAAAAGCACAGAGAAGATCGACGATGGAGACTTTGCGCGCGCGAAGGGTACCTTGAGGTGCAGCCAAAGGAAAATTACTTAAATACCGTGATTCGTTGCGATGGGAAATGGTGCAATGAGCGAATACGCTTTTCCGTTCCTCCGGCGCGCGTGTATCGGCGTATAATTTTCGGGAATCGGTTAACGGTGCCGGAAATAACGAGGACACGACGCGTACCAGCGTCGCGTGCAACCGCGTTATCCGTCGCGTAGAACAATTTCATCGAGACAATCAACGTCGATTGCTAAATTAGCGGTCACAATTCGGCACGGCCGATTTCGATTGGTTCGACGGTTGCATCGTTCGCGCTACAATTTACCGTTAATTCTAATTTATTCTACGTTCGAGACGCTACGTTCGTCGGTTTTGTTTTTTATACGTAAAACTCCGCCAATCATGAAACATTTTAATCTACAGTTTTAGCTGTCAACGGAATTATATCGATGCGAAAATTGACACAGTTCCCGTTCTCTTCTTCTCTTAAAGATTCTTTACCGCAACCGTAGAATATTACCATGATGAGCGTATCATCCTGTGCTACAGTAAGTTCTGGACGACGTAGAGCGCACGTGCATATACGTATCCTGTTCCTGTAAATAATACAGCCTTTCATATCTGAATACATCGATACGAACGTATTTACCCGAGTACGTATACTCGTGATCAGAAGTTTATAAATACGTACACGCGCGCGCGCGCCTACACGTATACCTACCGTGCATACTCTGCTTCTGTTCTCTACCTTTTTTTTTTATCTCTGCCATCGTCACCGTCGTCTATTTTATTTTCCACCCTTTTTTAATTATTCTATTAATCGTTCTTTATCGGGCTTTCGGGGATAGCGCGCATCGCTTATCGTATCCTTGTTTTCTCGTTCTACATTTACTATCCTTAAAATATACTGTCGATATTAGAGCTAATCGATGATCGATCGTTTTTATTATTACTGCGTTACGATTATTATTATTATTATAATTATAATTATATTGATATTATTCATACGATTTTATCATGATTATTTATATGAAATAAACTGTTTCTTTTTTGTACGCTGAGAGAGAGCGGCCCCTGTTATTCTTCACACATGCGTCGCGTAACGTATTCTACGCGAAATCGGAGAAAGGTGCACGCGGGTAACGTCGCGTCGCGCCGCGTCGGGGTCGTGCCGCGCTCGTTAACCTTCGGTGCAGCGATATTACGCAACCTCGGGTAGCTGTTCGCAGTTTCTTTTTGCCGCGCAACGAGCGCGTACTTACTGTTTGGCCGCGTTACACCTCGTTGCGCCGCGTTCGCTTCCGGCCGACCCATATACACGCGTATACGATATCCCGGTACGGTACTGTTTGCTCCGACGCGAGCCCCAGACCCCGTGACATGTATATTCGACGCCCGAGGTGCCTCGTGTCCGTTCCCGAGTCAATGGGTGTACGTGTTCACGCTCGAAAGCGCCGAGGGTCAGAGCCGTCGCGTGAATGCGCCGTTATACGCGCCGCCTGTCTGCGTTTCGCCGTTACTTTCCCCTTTCGTTCGCCCCCTCGAACGGAAGCTCGTCCGCGTTCGAGCTTTTCGGATCTCACGTTACCCGACGTCGAGCGACGCGACGACTCGTAAAAATCGGATTGTTCCTCTCGCTTTCACCGCGGAACGATACCGGAGCCTCCGTTGCATCTCGCGTGCCGTCGCGTCGTCGATCGCTTGCCGCGCATCGCCATTGAGAACTCGTAGGGAAACGAAGTAAACGAGAGGAAGTACGTGATGCAGCGGAGACTTCAGAGACCCCGTCACGGCGCAGGGACGCGCGTCAATGAGATATACCACCGCGCTTCGAGATTCACAGAGAATCCCGATCTTTCCAGTGACGGCGATCCGCCCGATCGCCGCGCCTTCCGTTACCTATGAGTCAATGACAAACCAGAGCCCCCGAGCCACCTTTCTCTCTGCGATCGGTTCGAGATCACGCGAGAAAAAGGAGTACGAGAAATTTCGAGCGGCCGCGCGATACGTTCCCGTGGCCACAGGGACGTTGATCGAGTTCACTTTGAGAGAGAACTGCTGCCACCACGGGCAACGGCGGCCCCTCGAACACGAATCTGTTATTCCCATGTCACGTTCTCCGATCATGCAACAACGTCTTGTAACCAACCCCGTACACACACATCCCTTCCCTCTCGTTACGCTTCCCCCGAGTTCCTCGCATTTCAGCCTCTTATCATTATTACCAAACGCACACCACCACACACGTAACCACCTTAATCATCTCGATACCCCCCGGCCCTGCGCATTTGAAGATTACCATCAGCGTACATTAATCTTGTCCAGTGATATTAATGGCAGTCGTATCTTTGTTCTTGTTTGTTCCCGGTCCCGCTCGCTCGGCTATACGTTCGGCTCTGGTTCGTCATTGTTCTGTGTGTACCTACCCGCTACCTTCACGAACACGGATTTGCGCTGGGGGTCCATCCACACACGTGGCTCTCCGTGTGCCTCCTCCTACGCCACAAATATTGGTTCGTAACGGAAAAATATCTTTTCTCTTTAATTGGGTGTCGATATTTATAACGGGCATTGGTGCTTGGTCTCTCTCTCTCTCTCTCTCTCTCTTTGTATCGCTATCATTATTTCTCTATCTCTCGTTACTCTTTATTGTTACTATTTTTTAAATATCTATTTCTTTGCCTCGTCTCTTTCGCTAATAATCTCTCTAACTCTCACTTATTTTGCGCTATCTTCTTTTTCTTTTCGTTTACACCTACCTCTGATATATCTAACTCTCGAATCATCTGTTCGCTTGACTCGCTTTGAACTCGCTACCCTGTGCGCGATATGAAACGTCGAACAACGAATCAGCCGGGCCACCGGCGATACTCGCGATGAGATTGTCGCAGCATCCGTTGCATGGCAATCTGCTGCCACCCGGTGTGTGCTTCACCTGCGACGTTTGCGGTAAAACCCTCTCCACGAAGCTCACCCTCAAACGGCACAAAGAGCAACAACACTTTCAGCCCCTGAACAGCGCGGTCTGCGCGCTCTGCCACAAGGTGTTCAGGACGCTGAACAGTCTGAACAATCACAAGAGCATCTACCATCGTAGGCAGAAATAGAGCAGGTTATCGTCGCGTTTGCTCGCATCGTGCCGAGGAACACTGTGAACAAAAAAAAAGAAACGAGCTTAGTAGGAGAGAGAGAGAGAGAGAGAGAGAGAGAGAGAGAGAGAGAGACAGGCGAAAAGAAGCGAGGAAAAGAAAAAATGGTGTGCCAATGGATGACATTGCTCCGTGGGACGAGAATCATCAACTTTTGTCGACAGCATGGCCGCACGAGGGGATGATCGCGTTGTTCTTCTCAATTTTTCTTTCCTTTTACGTCGACTTCGAGAGTTACGCGTCAGACGCGCAGCCATCGTTATATATTCGCGATTTGTTATACCACGTTTTGTTCGTCGCACGCGACGAGAGGCCGTGCGATTATGGAATTGTTGTTAATTGTTAATTATTGATCGGTTGTGCGTGTTTGTTGGTTCGACGATTATACTCTGTTAACGTTTGCGATACATGGGACCAGTTGCATTAACGAGATCTCGCGACGATAGTTTTTAAAAATCGGGGTCGAGAAAATTCGTGGGATTCGTGAGGTGGGACGAAGCGATAGTAACAAGAATCGAAAAACGGCCGCTACGCGCGTACATGCTGTTCACAACGAGAAACGCGACTCGTTTCGTCGGTGGAATAACCGCGAGGGAAGTGTAGGGGGTAAAACGTTCGTAGCGAGGAAGGTATCGTGGAAATCAAAAGAGGGATCGGCTTACCGGCGAGAACAAAATCAGTGCTTCCAGACGAACATGATGAACGTGGCGATCATTATTCTAATTGTAGTTTGAACGTCTCGACAAGGTCCGAACGTTGGACAACTGCGAACACACTTCTAGAAGCGGAACGAGATTTTGTACGGTACGGCGACGCGTATGGCGTACGGAACCTCGGTGTTCTGGCCTCTCTTCACGTATAGCCGGGCTAACGTGTTATCAATCGTAAGGGCCGAGCCACTCGCGCGTCGAGATTATCGGGAATCGCGGAACGTGGCGAATCTCTTCGTCGTCGAGAACCTTAGAGTTCAATGAGACTCCGACCGCATTCGCATCGACGAGGAACCACCCTCATCGTACGTTCGGGTTGCGTTTCCCCTGGCCAATTCTACATTTTGTATCTCGCGAAATCTGGGAAAGTGAGCGGGGAACGACGGCGCGTGGTAGGACAAAAATTTAGGGTAAATCGCATAGTTATTTTCATCTACTTTTATACCGCGTGTCCCTCCGGATCTTTCTACGACTCGTGTGTGCACGCAAGACTTTCGGGCGCTCATAGGCCCGATCGCGCGACCGTACGGTTCCGCGATCGAGGACGACGCTCGGACGTGCGTTGACGGTGAAGGGGAACCGTCGAACGGGGAGTCCAGTATCGCGCGAGTGGACACCTCTAAGTATATCGATACACGGCTTAATCGCAGGCTATATGATAGTTAGATTTACGTGTTGCAACTGAGAGTAGAACGTGAGAGAGAGAGAGAGAGAGAGAGAGAGAGAGAGCGAAAGGAAAAAAAAGGAGGGAAAAGAAAATACTTCCAGGTGTCGGAGACACCATCGTCCAACTTAACTTTTAGGCGGAAACGTCCGAAACGTTTCGACAAGACTGTAAAACGAAATATTGATTAACCAAGACTTGAGAATTTTTAATTGTTTCGATGTTGGAG
>SHCU01000004.1:900193-912303 GCA_004307685.1 Ceratina australensis
GTTTCGATGTTGGAGCTGCAGAGGGAAGCGAAATAATAATTACGGGGACGGGGGTCAAGGGGTTTAAGCGCACGTGAGCGAATCACACAGGGGACGGGGTACCTCCGTCGCGGATCGATAACGATCGCATGGTAACACGGCTGTAAAAAGTAAGTAAAAGTTACAAAAAATAAAATTACGTAGCAGAGTCAGGGTATCCGTGGCGGAGGGAAGAGAACTGCGCCCGTTTTCCTCCGCGACGTACTCGTTCTCGTTCCGCGACGGACCGTGTGAAAGGCGATATACATACATACATTGATATGATATAATATATACATACATATATATATATATATTTTATCTTAATATATTCATTCCATATTAAAATGCTTTAGAGGGATACCTTGCACACAGACACATATTCATTTTAAAATGGTGTATACCGGACTTTACGTAAAGTACCTTGTCTTTTATTAAATGTTAGTTATTATTTTTTACGATTACCGCGTAGGAACGATTTACAGTTGCATCTCTGTTACATTTATTATGTCCTCATTATCGCGGTCGTTAGTATCGAACGATCATTTCTTTTCCTTATCCACGCTGTTACTCGTTACCACCACAGACGCCAACTCATTCTCTTTTTATTCCCCTTCTTCTTTGTCGGATCTCGTCTCGTCCCGTTCGTTCGTTCTTCGAGATCGCGCGATCATCGTCCCGCGGTTCGCCAAACAAAATTTTTCGCTCTCAAAAGTCTGACTTTTGTACACTGTGCTCAAAAAATGATGGGCGGGGAAATGAGAAATGGGAAAGAAGCGCGTCGATTCGGCACGCGATTGATACTTCGCCATCTCTCCGATCCGTCGTGTGCCTACGTAATCTATACTTTTCTACTTACGCGTTTCACGGTTTCCTTTTATCCGTTCCACGTTATCGCGACGAGACACGTATCAACGAACAGGGGAGGGTTTTCGAGGCAGTGTCGCCGCATCGTTTCGACGCATGAACGTTTCGTAGCGGTAGAAATCGCGTGATAAGTTTTCCAAACTACTTCGGTTCTTCTCCGGGCGGTTGAAAGGGGTAAAGAAATGAGAAAAAGACGAAACACGGTCCACTAACATTGACAGGTTACTTATATACTAAACGGTAATAGCCATGTATACATATAACCAACTAAATAGCATATACCTATATTTTAGTAGAACTTTGATAACCCGTCTCGCGAGGTCTTCCTGACGATAGCGACGACGTCGTTGCCGACTTCCGATATCATCCTCGCACCTCTTCTTTCTCAAAGTTTTCTAGAAAAATTTTCAAGCCGGGATAAACTTGTAGATGAACGGTGAATATTTCGATTAACGTACCGTCTCGCGCGACAGGGCGCGCGTCAGGAAGGATTCGAGAGTCCTCGGACGATATACATAAGTCTAGACAGACTAGGGTCCCGCCGTGCGTCGGCATTTGTAGATCGAACGCAAAAGTAATTCGCACAGCATACATAGACACGTACGAACATATTTTACAGCGTACCGTTCACTGTCCTCTCACGCGACGGTGAGGCTGAGGCTCGGCCTGATACACGTAAATCACAGATACATCGCTACTAACAGATACAAAGACACAGGCTATACTTACCGCGACGGATACATGTTAACACGAATACACACTTGTACATCGTTAGATAGGCTATGATAATTTAAATTAGGTTATATTCCGTTAAGTGGTCCGCGTCGACCGTATTTTCGAAGTGGTTCCTCGCGATTTCCGTTTCTGTTTCGCGATCAAAACGAGGACGAGGGGAGTGAGATGAGGGAAAGCGAAAGCGCGGAGCCGTTTTAGGCAAATTTTTCGTTAGCGCTCGAGAGTACGTTCGACGCCGAGCATTTTTCTTAAGGCAAATTAAAAGGAATGGGGGAAAGATGAAAAGGAAGGAACGGTGTTAGGTGAAAATGTGGTGTTTTCTTAGTTCGGCTGGACACGAGGAAACGAGGAAGAACGAAGCTTTAAATTACGAGAGTAACGAGAACACGATTTTATAGTAGTCAGTACTCGAGAAAGAACTGATTATTGATAATATTTAAACTAGTAGATTTATTCAAAGAAAATTGGTTTGTGACTACTGTAAAGAAAAAGAACAAACGAAAAATGGCCAAATATAATTGCGGAATATATATTCGCCCTCCGATCCGCGGTCGGCGTTATATTATGAGAATAATAAATTATTATGAAATTAATATAAATTGAATGAATATTTAACTGCAAATTATATATTAGTAGAGGTTTATATTTGATTATCTTTTTTTTTCTTAGCTCTTTCATTCTCTTTTTGTTTTAACGTTCGTTTAATTTTCGCTGCACGTCAATGCGTTTATGAGATCGCGAGCCCGTGCTCCCAGCTACACATCGACTGGCTGTTTCAAATGATTTGACAAACGTGCAGGCAAACGGCGGGTCTCGCGTAGCGGACAGGGGAACCCGTCGAGAATTAATTGTGAAACGTCGTTCTCGGGATCCGCGCTCTGTAGTTGGCCTTGCGAGAACTGGCGCGCGCGCGAACACAAGGAGCGGTGCTGCTTCCTTACTAATTTTACGATTGGCCAGTGCAAAATACAATCGTTCGAAACCGATTTCGAACATCGAAAGACTGAATCGTTGATTTGAAACGCGTCACCGATGGCAGCGGACACCAAACCTACCCCCTAGTATCCGAGGATCTCCGTGGGGGGTGAAGTTTCGACGACGACGAAATTGTAGGAGACCAGAGATCCGTACCTGAATGCAATATCCGTAATTAATCGTCCGCTGCCATTCGTGAAACGATTTTGGCGTCAGACTGAATTGGACTGATTTATCTGTTTTTTTTTCTATATTCTCTTCTCGTTCTTTATTATTTTAATTTTTTTTCTTTCTTAATTAGTCGTTTTTACATTGGACTGATTTTAAACTCTTTTCTTGACTGATGTTACCAAACGAGTGTTTATTAAAAGTATCTAATTTCTAAGTTAAACCGAAAGCACGGTTAGGAAGGGAAAGCATGAACGCGATCAGATTGGCAGGGCACCGCAGTAGTTCGAATCAACTGAGATAAGAATGAATGGAAGATGAATAGTAGTACATGTAACAGGATAGGCGCAACTCACATGTTTTTCACGATTATTTGTAGTTCGTTGGTATACAACACCCACACAGACACGACACAAACGCTGTTTTATTAATTATCGCTTTTGTATCTGACATATTCACATTTCCTTCGTTCGCTTCTCGTCTTATTTTTTTTTTTTTCTATTTCTTGTACACGTTAAGCTTTTAGCGCACAGACACTATTACTGTTTAGTTAATGGTCATGGGTAAGAGACACACGCATACGTACATTCACATCTATATATTCACATAGTTACATACGCCTGCACAAACGTTTAGGTTCTTCTCTACATGTTTTTTTTTTCTTTTTGTTTCATGTAATTATTAACCCGTAGATTTACGCAATAGTGACGATAGGATCTTAAAATGATTTTTTTTTTCTTCGAGTTTCTTTTTAATCGTTTTATTACAAGCAGCTATTATTACAGTACAGACAGAAGAGCGAGCAAGCAGTTTCGTAAAAAAAAAAAATACAAACAGCTTTTCATAAAAATAATAAAGTAAGCCGTAATTCCGTTCAATTACCCTATGATAGAGTTATATTAGCGATCACTCGCGAATACCGAGCAGAAAAATTTTTACCATCGACGAATACACATCATTATCTATGCGAGAACGATTTTACGCATCGCGATATACTGTTGAATAGAATTATTTTGTAATCCCGAGTTATAGGAAGCGGTTAAGGGAGAGGAGGAGCGTGAGAGAGGGAGAGAAAGCGTGAGAGAGGGAGAGAAAGCGTGAGAGAAAGAGCGAAGGAGAGGAAGAGACAGACAGAGAAAGAGAGAAAGAGAGAGAGAGAGCGAGAATAGAGAGCAGCAAAGCACTGAGAAAAAACGAGCTTATTCGAAATTCGTCAAATATGTAAAATTGTATTGACAAATAAACAAGACCGGTGCTATCGGCTCGAAACATCTCGGAAACATCTGGGGAACATGGAAAAACAAAAAAAAACAAAACAAAATGAAAAGGCTGAATTATTTCCGGTAACGACTCTGTTTCGGGTACAAATCTTTTTCTCTTCTTAAGCGAAATATAATAATGTCGAGCGTTACCGTGCTTACTTATTATTTGTTATCTGCCAAGGTGTTCTGGTTATAATATATATTTATTGATGACTATTATTAATATTATTATATTATATAACTATAGAAATTATTATTTTTATTTTTAAGCAATGTCAAATGCATCTTAATATATTTTCACCATTTTTTATATGATACGAAATGTACTATTTGATTTAATAATTCGTTTGTATCACTTTTATTTCTTCATTTTTAGTCAACACCTATCACATCCTCAAAAATGGCAAGAAGCGTGTTCGCACCTCACACAAGGTTTACTATTCGTACATTCCTCCCGATCGTACCTTTTTTTTTTATGTTCTGAACCTATTGAGCGATGCCCATGAACGCATCGCGCCGCGTTTGTTTTTCTTTCAGCTGGAAGGTAAGTTTCACGTGCGTGTCAACGATGCCGGACGATTCAACGTGTGCTCATTATTGGAACGGCGATAAATCGCGAGGTTCGTTTCATCGGCCGCGGACATACGTTCACACACCTCTCACCGGATCCCATTTTGCCTCGCGTTGGAAAATCGAAGACGACGCGTGGTCGTGCACGCGTGTGGAGACCGAAGTAAGAACGATTCGTCAGCGGTAGAAAAGGTCGAGATGGGGTTTGTCTCCCTCGAAGGGAGGAAAACATTTCGCAAGTAGTACCTCGTATTCCATTCGCGACCGAGCGAAAACGACATCACCGTCTTCGGGGTCTTGAAGCCCGAAAGACGTTCACGAACGTCCGACCGTGAGAGACAGTAGTTGTTTTTCAAATAAGGAACGAGAAAAATGAAAATAAAAGAGAGCGATTAAGCCGCCACGCCGCTCGCCAGGCTCACGCATATCATTACGTTCACTTCAAAATTGCATGCTTTAAATGTCACCCAGAATGCTCAGTGTTTCCTACTCGTCGTCTCCTTTATTTCTCTTCTCGTACACACGTATATATTTTTTTAATTTTTTTTTTTTTCTTTCAATCTCCTGCGTTTATCAGGTCTCACTTGAAGCGCGTGACGCTTAACGAAGCGTACGTCGACGCGTGCACTCGTAGGCCTAGAACGACTGTACCGCATCGCATTGTCCACTCCGGGCAGGGAACGATGTACGCAATCGTTTTACAGAACTTCGTTTATCCGACTATTCCCCTAATGTCCCATTCTCCGCAAACGTCTGTTGTGCGAATTATGTGTATGGGGCGCGCGTGTACGAACACGTATACGTGCGCGTTCCACGAATCTCCGCTCGTCCGTCAAACTCCTCCGGCCGACCTCATCAGCGAGGTTGTTCACAATTTCTTTTCCCTGAAGTTTAACGAGACGCAGAGCTCGAGAAATTGGATAAAAAGCTTTTTTCCAGCCAAAGGCATTGAACGAAGGGGTTGGCCTCGCCTTCATTCGCGTTCGATGGTTAAAGGGCGGACGAAGGCGAAGAAGAGAGCAGATACCGCTATTATGTAACTGCGCCGCGTATAGGTTTGCAAGGAATGCCCGACCGCGACACCGTCTAACCGTATCCTTTTTAATTAACGAGCACGGGGCCATTACAAATGAACTGCGCGCCTTCTCATATTGACGGTTTAATTCGTTTCCGTGTCCGCGGTACGTTCCGTTCTTTACCTCGAACCACGGACATCCTCTCTCTTCGTCCCTACCTCCTTCTTTTCTTTCTGATACCCTCGCTGCCTTCGCTCGTGTCCGTATGTACGTATGCTCGTTGATTCGCCCGTTCGTTTGTTCAAACTCTATCTCCTTCTCTTGAATCGCGTACGCGGCGTAAATGCACAGAATCGCGGAGAGACGACGACGACGACGACGGCCGGTGGGACACGGAGTCGCTCTACTTGTTCTCTTGTACGCGCGCTCCAGGCGTCTTAACGTTACCTCGTTGTCGGCTTTGGTTTCGCGGCGGGTACGTTCGAAGAGAAAACGGCTATTGAAAGTTCTTACTTCGTTCCCCTTCCCGAAAGGCGACCAGGCATTTTGAAATGTCGTCGGAAGAGTTTCCGCGGGTCCCCCTTTTCTCTTCTTGTTTTTTTTTTTATTCGTCCCGAAACGGTCTCGAGTACACCGGCGTATCGAATGTGCTCCGACGACGCGACGGTTCGCTTCTCTTATTTTCTCCGTCGTCTTATACCCGGTTTTTGTTTTCTCTCGGAGTCTTAGCCCCGCTGAATCCCGCGACGCTTAAAAGGAAACGCAGGGGACGGCGGTCATCGAGTCGTGGCTTCTATAGACCGAGCAAGGATAGCTTCGTCCGCGCTCGCGACGTCGATGCGGTTGTTAAACGGTTCCGTGCGTAAATCGCGTTCAAAGGGGAAAGGATGGATAACGTCTCGATCGGGAAGGGAGACGAGGCCACCTGAAAAGAGGAACCGGGGAATGTTCTTCCGGGATTCATCGCGATTTCAATGCGGAGCGATCGAGTTCGCGCGTCCCTGTTGCCAGGAAAAAAGCGAACCCTTATCCTTGGAACCAGCGTCCTTCACTCATCCGTTATCGAATATTTATACTATCGCGTCGCTTAGGAGAGTACGAGCACGAGCAAAGAGACCGCGAGTAATGTACAGATCGTCGAGTTGACAAAGATATATATAAATACTATGGAGCAAGGGAGGCGTAAAGAGAATTTTGACTAGGAGAGAGAAAGAAAGTTTTATCGGTTGCGACATCACCCTTTGATATAGCATAGGGTTTTAAGTGTGGGGGTTGCAGCTGCATGAGGTGCATTGTTGTGTTTCAGTGCTCACCTCTATGACGGGGCTGACCTTGAACTCTTTGAACACCCAGTCAGCGAAGAAGCTGTTCACCTGCCAGCTGTGCGGCAAGGTGCTATGCAGCAAAGCATCCCTGAAACGCCACGTTGCCGACAAGCACGCCGAGCGACAGGAGGAGTACAGATGCGTCATCTGCGAGCGGGTATACTGCTCGCGTAACTCCTTGATGACCCACATATATACCTATCATAAGAGCAGGCCCGGCGACATTGACATTAAGTTCTTTTGAAGGTTTAGATAAGGTAGGGACACGCACGCCTCTCATACTTCTTCCGAAAGATACTCTATTATCCGAACCGATATCTCTTGTCCGTTTTCCTGATATTCCGTCATTTTTTTTTATTACTCCAATGTCTCTGATTCGATTACGGTTTAACCTACTCGTCGCGTGGGTCGCAATCGCATAATCGTCGTCCCGTCACACACGACCTCGGCTCCGTGTCACAGTGCGCTCTCCCTCTTCCTCTTTCCGGTTGCCCTCGCTCCTCCGCCATTACCTCTCTCTTTCTTCGCCTCGCGCAGAAAATGCATGCCAGAGAAACCGGTCTTAACTCCCACATGGATCGACCCTTATTCTCGTTCTTCTTCTTCTTCTTCTTCTTCTTCTTCTTCTTCTTCTTCTTCTTCTTCTTCTGCCTCTTCGTCTTACGGTGCGAAGCTTTCATCCCGGCAGCATCGTTTCGTTTCCTGTCCTGTTCCTTCTTCTCCTCCGGCATTGTTTTTCTTCTTGCTCCCACCTTCTCCCCCTCCGGTTTGTCCTTTGCTCTCTTCGGTACCGTACAGTGGCCGATCGAATTCTTCCGGTATTCGCAGCTCCGTTATAATACCCCCTGCGTCGGTGACTCTCGGGATCGATGGGGTCGAGTGTTGCTCTCTCGTCCTTCGCCGACGCTGGAGACACGCAGCGACCGTGTACGATTGTCGATCGAACAGTCGGAAAGGAGATCGTTGAATCGGCTGATCCGAGTCCGTTCAATGGGGTTCTTACACTTGATCTGCTGCGAGCGGGTCCTCTGCTTTTTTGGTTCCGTCGGCCAAACGAGCAGAATATAATTACGCTTCAGGTTCTTTCCTACTAATACTCACCACATCTCTCCTTCGATTTTCCTTACTCTTTTAATAAGTTTTGTCACGGTCACCCTGTTCACGTAATTGTTCTCGCTTGTCTTTAATCCTTACTTTTTTTTGTTTTATTCTCCTGTTTTTAATATTTTTTTTTTTATGTATAATTTATTTCCGTCGTAGCTTCTCTATGTTCGATATTGTATGTGCATGCTGATGTGTACCGTCGTTTAAAGTTCGTTTTGCTGCTTCGATAGTCTTAACACGGGTCACAAGCTTCAAGAAGTGATATAATGAATATAACAATACAACAATATTCTTTTGCTTCTTTCTTCTCTTGGGAACAAAAGTTAATTATTAAATAATTTGCGAATTGTACTCATTAGTTTGCATCGGTGCATGACTACACTATATAAGCACGTGATCCGTTTCTTTCATCCGTTTCTCTTTCTCTAACAAGCTAGATCTCATTTAACTGATCGAATTTTCTTTTCGCCAACTAACATTGCACGAACCCTTTTTTGTTAGAGATAAAACTTATACGTGTTCATTGCCGGAAATGACTCGTTGCTTTCTTACCGCGCATTTTAGTTCTCGATCAGCACTATTTCCAAGACATCAATTAACATTTTTCTTTTCTTCGTGAAATAACGAATGGAATCTGGAATTAAAATCTAACGGAAAACTTCGTAGACGGAACGCGTCTGGCATGGTGGTTTTGGTCCTCTTCGATTCGACTCGCTCGACCACTTGCAACTCGGTCAATTAACGATGTATATATATATACATATATGCACATATTCTAATCGCATGGATCGTTTCAATCCGACGTATACATACTCCGATATATCGATCGACAAAGCACACCAAACTATTCGAAGAAGGGGCAAGGGGAGAGAGAGAGAGATTTAACCTGAGTTAGTCCTCAATTGATCCCGAGACAGGTGCCGTTTGAACGAGTGAAAACTGAGCCGAGGTCGTCTTGAAAATGGGGCGAGAAACCTCAATCGAGAACTACATCGAACGTTCGAGGTTCCAATTAATTACTAATGTGCCACAACCGATGAACTAACGTTGAAACTATCCTCATTCTACACGCATTCCTTTCCTTTTCGCCGATTTCATCCTCGGACGTTCAAGCAAGATTTTCGTCCAAACGAACTAACTCTTATTACGCGACGTTGCGCGAGAACAGATCCGTAGATTTTTATACTCTTGCGATATCAAGTTAGAAAATGAAATCTAGATGAGAACTCGTCTTAAAAGATAAAATATAATTTTTCCATCAGTGTGTAAAATCCAGTTTATAGAATCGAAGAAATTAATATACTATTAATTAGAGTTTCCGGGCACGTCTGAGCATTGAAATTGAAAGACGGGTCTCTGTTCTCGCGCCGCGGCGACTAAAATTGAATTATTGGCCGTAAACATTTGTGACAATAGACGGACGGTTTTCAGGTACGGGCAACGGGATGCATCCAGCACCGTCGACGCCTCCCTCTGCCATGTACCAGATGCCACCGCCGACCGCGGGCGGTATAAACGAGCCTCAGGAATGCCCGTACTGCCGTCGCAACTTTTCGTGCTACTACTCCCTGAAGCGCCATTTCCAGGACAAGCACGAGCAATCGGACACCCTTTACGTCTGCGAGTTCTGCAATCGCAGGTACCGCACTAAAAACTCGCTGACGACGCACAAGAGCCTCCAACATCGCGGCTCGAGCGGCATGCTCAAGAGGCTGCTGAAGACCACGGCGATCAAGAACGTCCTAGGTAGCATGCAGCAGGCTCAGATGCAGCAGCAGCCGCAATGAAAATGTCGGAACCGTCTTACAGTCACCCCGTCCCGGACTCATACCACCGTTCTCACGCTGATCCTCATCGTCTCTGTTCTCTTCTCTGTCCGGTTCCTCGTCGTCGTTCACCGATCTCATCGACGCTGCCCGACGATCGGCCGCCGTCGTCGAGCACACCGGGACACGAGCTCGCTCGAAGTTCGCGTCGATCGTGGCCGAGCAAACGGCCGCGAACACGCGCAGCTGTTACTCCTTGGTTCTCCTCGAATCAAAACTGCGATTAATCCAAAGAAGAAAAAAGGGAATCAACCGAGAGACGTGATATCGAGAAACGTATACTCGCTGCTCGTTTAAGGTTTGTCGCAACGCGCGTATTCGAGAATACATTCCACTTTGCGTTCGGTTAACCAACCCCCGAAGATTTCGGCTGACCTCAGCGATATCTCGAGTACGGCTACCGCTTTCAAAACGATGGGACTTACGACGACTGTGAGCACGAACGGCGCTTACCGCAAATAACAGGTCTCCAGCGCGTGCAAGTAGTATAAACTAAAACTTAGACGTCATTGAAACGCAGATCGGTAATCGCTACCGTCGTTGCTCGAGTCTCGTACAGTCCCGTGGCTCAAGTCAATTTTGAAACGTAACATCGCTGGTAATCGTCGCGCTAAACGCTCATGATCGATTCGAGATCTCTGACGAAAATGGGTTTTGAGCAGCGGATTTTGAATCGTACGATGATGGGCAGTCGCAAAACGGACAGAGAACGAATACCACAGAAATGGGAATGATCGAAGAATGGTGTTGTACATACATGTTACGCGTATATGTGTATGCCTGAAGAGAAAATGCGTGAATGGGATCTCGCGCGGTTCCGTATACGCGCGCGCGCACATACACACACGCACGAAGAGCGTAAGTATTCGGATTGTTTAGGAATCGCGGATCTTAGGCCTAACTGAAATTTAATTACAAAATACGTGCTCAAATTTTCGAGGACGAAAATCGCGGGGTTTGATCGGCGAAGGGAAGAAGTCGTGAAGAGGAAGAGAGTCGAAGAATATATCGAATTAAAGCGTAGGACAGGATAAGAGGGAATGGATGGATGTGGTGAACGTTCTATACAGACGCCGAGGAAAGATGGTGAGCAGGGATGGGAAGAGACGTTTAGAAAAGTGCAAGCGTACCAGTTAGATATGGCTCTTAAGCAGAAATCGTGTACAGGTCCGTCGTGCGCGCAAATTACAAACTATATTTTTAACTCTTTAAAAGTAATATTTTGAGCTGTACATATATTATTATATTCTTACGATATTGATAACAATGATATTCTCTTGTTCATGTTTTATAAAAGAAAAGCACGTGGTAGGACGAATGGAAGGTAAATGAAACGGGTGTTATAGTTCGACGTAGATAGAACCACGGCGAGCAGGGCAGTGGAGCTCTCGCGTATTTCTTCGATTCGATTTCGTTCGCGCGCAAGTGACGTTTCGTGTTATCGCGTCTCATTGGCGAATGTGCAATATTACGAGTAAGGGGATAAATTAGGGGATGGAACTCGGAGCCTGTCTTGGAACGACGCGCGACGGTTCTCCGAGTGTACTCCCCTCGAACGCGACCAACGTTTTCTTTCCCTCTCGATCTTGTTCGTTTTCTCGTCGTTTGGTCGTGTCGTTCGAACGAGAATAGAAGACAGATGGAAAAAGACAGGGAGGATTCAATTAGGCCAAAGAAAAAAATATATACCGGGTCGGGTTAGGGGGATTAAAATGCGGCGCGCGAGGATGTCGGACGCACTGCCCTGTTCTTTTAAATCTTCGTTGCACATTCATGCTATAAAAAAATAATGAACGTACAAGTAAAGAAAAAAAAAAAAAATGGAAACTTTAGAACTTTGTGTAAAAAGGATGTAACGACGTTTAAAATCGCGTAAGGAATTTATAACGGCGGAAAAGAAGTAAAACAAAAGAAATGCCATTATAATTAATGAACAAGTACAAATTATTGAGGGAAAACGAGTAAACAAATTACGTCTACGTCTAATAATTCTTAGGTTCCGTAGTGAGTTTAAAAGAACGATGGAGGAGAGTGTTTAACAAGACGCAAGGATAGAGTAAATTACGTACGTCCTCTCGGGTTTTAGCGACTGTAAAATAAACAAGAGAGAGTGAATATGAAAAAGAGAAACGCGTAAGATGCAAGGACGGGAGAACAAACATATCTTCAATTTAAATAAAAAAAAAAAAAACAAGTATACCGTGAACGAGAATACAATTTTAGATTTAGGTGTCTTCCGAAAGA
>SHCU01000004.1:919432-974186 GCA_004307685.1 Ceratina australensis
ACACAACGCATCGCGTTAAACTTTCAGACCTGTTGCGAGTCACACACACGCACACACACACACAAACCTACACGTACACCGTCGTTTTCTGTGTTTCGTTCACTTTCCTTGTTCGATGAAATTTTGTTGTTTTTTTTTTCTCACTTCCCTATTGCGATCACTGAAACGTCGATGGTTTCCATCCTTTATATGTATAATTTCTTTGGTACAGCGTTATCTTAACGAGTACGAAGCACAAATTATTAAGAGATAGCACGGGTCGTCGAGCGCAAAAGGATCCACGTGTTGCGAGCGTCTGTCTATTGGAGGAGATACACGTAGTATGTACATAGATACGTAGGCACACGCGATAGTTCGTTTACCTCTCGGTTCGAGCCGTATTACTTTCTGTATCGAGCAATCACGCGATTCAGAATGGAAGCGAGAAACTTATTCGATTTGTCATGCATGATTGGCCATACACAGTTGCATTTTGATCTAGACATACTTATCGCGTATCGAGATAAATCTGTCATCCCTAACTTGCGTCGTGTTTCGCTGAGAGCATGGTTTCACAATGAGAAAAAAATAAATGAGTAAATGAACAGCCGGGATAACTTTTTGTAGAAGGCAAAGTGTATTACTGTAAATGGAAAAAGAAAATAAAATGGAACCATTCGTGACGTTGTGGAATCTTTCGTGGACAATCACGGCCCGACTATAATTGTAATTGTAAACAAAGTGCAACACGCTGCCTTGCTGAACAGTACAAGTACAAAACGAATACAAAATACATAAAACATGTCTTCGATTTAAATGGATGGAAATGATTCCGGTTAGTTAAGATATCAAAAGTACGAGAGAAAGAAGATATGATTTAAACGAATAAAAAACAAAAAAAAAGTAGGAATGAAAACGACGAAGAAAGAAATGAAGAACAAAGCGTTTTAATCGTAGGGAATGGAAGAGAAAGTGAGCCTCCGTTACAAACAACGCCGCTGTTCGTCGAGCGTATAGGACGAAAGAATGAGAGAAAGGAAGAGAGAACGAATGGGAGAGAGAAAGGGTAGGAAATGCGATAACGGCGTGCGTTCGTTCAGAAATACCTCAGTTGCCGCGGCCTCAGACATACAAACGCGCTTTAATCGCTCGAACACCGCGTCTTACCTGTCCCCGTCGTTACTACCGATCGCTGAGAAAAATAGCTCATACGCGCGAGAAACGGGAGAAAGAACAATCGGATAGTTTTAAGCGATTACGAGCCGAAGACGCCTTTCCGATCGTGACCGCTTCTTTCTCTGAACGGGAAGCTGTCTAGAGAGAAAAGGCGTTGCTCTCAGCGACGATCGATCGACCGGGAAGCGAAATCTCTGATAGCTCGGAATCGTAACGGATCGCGTCGTTAAGTCCAAACCAAGACATCACTGCCAAACAAAAAAAAAAAGAAGGAAAAGAGGAAAATCACGTGGAGACGGTCTCTTTAAGCTTGGTTGCACAGGTGAACAGAATGTGAAACGTTCCGTGTCTGAGGCCCGGCAATAACAGATTCTCATCTAAGCTACAATAGTTGTTGTACTTACTTGTCTTCTATTTTGTCACTACATTGTCTGGGTATTAATGCGAGCAGGGTAACGCGCATCGTTCCCCGGCCACGAGAGGTTTTGTTTCGGGATCGATGAGATCGGAAGGATCAACGGCCGGTGCCGAGAGGGACGGTAACGATTGAAAGTCGCGAATCGGGAAAGAAAATTCGATGCGTGTACAGAGGTGGGAACGTAGCGCGTATACCGTATCAGGCGCGACAGACGCCGTATTATTATATTTTACAGAATGCAAAGTATAGATATATAAAGTAAATAAATAAATGAATGAAATAAATAAATATATATATATTGTTTCGTTATCGCCGTTATACCATCCGTGTAAAATAACATTGCGAATAAATTTGCAGTTTATTATTGTAACCGACGCGGGGGAAAAAAAAGAAATGAAAACAAAATAAAATACAATTCTTCAGTGTGCTCCGTAAACGATTAAACGAGCTTCTTTTTTCGCATATTGATAATGATACTACGACATAACGCGTACATCTATATAGATATATACGAATAAAAAGATATATATATATATGTATACGTAATTCTATTTGAATTCTCCGCCCGGTTGTTTTCACCGTCTGTGGATGCGAACCCCCGGGAGACCTTCGTTTCCTGATTATCATTGTAACAAACGTACCTCTTGTCTTTCTTGCGTACAAGAAGATGAAATAAATGGAGAGAGCAGATAAGGGAATGAAATGAGAAAAAAATGAGAGAGAGAGAGAGGGAGAGATAGAATACCGATAACAATTGATCGGTGATTTGTATGTATTTAACTTACTACATTATAGCGTAATTGCGAGAACTTCCGCGATGGGAAGGCTCCGCTCGTAAAACAAAAAAAAAAAACAGGATTTAATTAAAGATTTTGACTGGTTCAACGAACTCGCCGCAATTCAGCATTCCACGTTGCGTTGACGACGGACGAGGAAAAACGGAGGATTACAATGAGGCGTTCTAGCTAGAAAGAAAGGGAAGATAAGAACTCCATTGTCGGTCGTGGTCGAAATCGCGTTGGCATCGATCGCAACCCGAAACGAAAAGCGATGTACGCGAAGGGCAGAGCAAAAAAAAAAGAAGAAATGACATATAGTTCAATATATACATATATATACAAGAAAATTATATATATATATATACATATATGGCGGATAATATCGAAATATTTTCTAACGCGCGTCGCGTCTTTAGGCTATTATTACATTAATTGTAAGACATTGTAATTAATTAATATATGTATGTGAGCGTTCGTTCGTATTTTTCGATGCAGTAAAACAAAAAGAATTATTATTGCCCTTATTACTATTGATTGATTTATTATTATTATTATTGATTATTATTATTATTGATTATTATCTATTAATTATTATTATTATTATATAAAAATTCAATAATAGTTGTTGGTGTAATATTATGAAATAAATCTTTAACGATAGTGGAAGAGAACCTTAATCACGCTATCAATTTCTTTCATATAAAACCCGTCTCCTATACTCCCATTGTCTTTTACCGCGAGGAACAAGGATAAAAATGTTTCGAAGGGCGTCGGAACATGGAGATGATGAGCGCATGCCACTGAATCAAAAATCGATATTTCAATAAAGGGTATTAAAAAAATCAACATATGCATTCAGCTTGTTGAATATAATTATAACGCGTCGGAATCGTAGGAGTTGCATTTACCTGATGTTTCTATATGGAAAAAGCCGACCTTAGATCCTTGTTGATGTTCCAGATTTTAAAATACTCCTGCAATACGCCTACAATAAGAAATATCGTGATGCGGCCGGAGAACAAATGGAACTAACGAAATTCAACAGGGTCGAAATCGATTTCATCCGTTGGCGGATTCCGGTACGGGGCGATAAAATATGCAGGAGCCAAACGATGCGCTATTCTGCGTGGGTTGCCCGAGATAGCGGGAAATGAATATTTCATATAAACACGCATACTCGTCCTCGGCATCCTTTCACAACGCCGCATCGACGCGGCGATGTGTCCTCATAATTTTCATCGTGCGTTTTGAATAATACACACGCTGCAACGTCAGATTAAGTGCAACGTGTTAATTAAGTAAGATAACGCGGTTCCAACCACCTTGCGCGCTTATTGCGCTCCCGCCGTATTTCGTTGACTTCGTTCATTAACACGTTAATTGCCTCGCCGCGCTGTATTGGTCTTGTATAATTATCTTTGTCACTCGCGCGAACTAATTTGTATAAGCTCGCGTCGCTTCTGGTGTCGAGAACGTTGCCTCGTTGAATATTTCATGCCGGCACGGAAAGTATAAAAAAAAATAATAGTTCGAAATTTATAAAAATACCAGGGCAGCGGTGACGTCGAACGGGTGAACATAATAAGATTTCAGTTACGCGAACGACCATGGATAAGAGCATACCGCGGCGCAATGGAAAGACGAGTTCTTCGTCACCGGAAAAAAGAAGCTGCTGCAAGATGAGTCGAACCGCGTCGTTTGTCGAGTCGACGTTTCTCGTTGAGATGCATCAGGTGCTCTCCTTTCCCGTGCGTCAATATAAATATACATACAAACGTACATGCACGTATTTTGTGCCGGGCATGCTCGGTGTATCGAGGATAGAAACGTTGCTATGGACCGATGAGCCGACGGAGCGAAGAGTCGCGAGGCGATCGGTACTGGATGTAACAACACTGTATGTAAATGTAGCCTACTGTACTGACCTTACATATTTATCTCTTGTGTTTTCTATCGTCGACGATCCGCGAGTCAGTAGGAAACCGCGATCTGATAAATATTTAAAGAAGCGGTCGAGCATTAGACCAGCACACTTGTACTTTCAAGTACTCGCGCACCGTTCGAGCGAAAGAATAATTCCAAGGCCGATCTTAAAGCATAGGGATCAGAGTTTCCCAAGGAAACGGCTTCGCCGGGGAAGCTGAGACCATCAAAGTAAAGTGGTCCGAGAGAAAAAATGAATATATTCCATGTGATGCTCCCGAGGGTCCGATTCGCTCGCTTGTCACCGGAACAACCTATTACACATTAGAAGAACTACTTGTCTCAAGAGATAAATTCATGGTACGCGAACATGTGTATTCGGTGATTCGTTTGATCGATGGTACATCTTTTTCAAATTTCGAACGGGACAGCGGAAATTGAGGAAGAAATGAGAAAACTTTTGAACGTGGCCCGGAGCTAAACCGGTGAACTGGAGCAACCTCTCGTGAAACAACGGGGGAACTAATCGCGTAGCGTATGCGAGAAAGTGGAAGGAATCTTTAGCGAGTGATCGTCAGGAGAGGATCGTATCTCGAGGTACGCAGAGAACGCTCGACGGCCTTGGTACCGCGACCTTGGCACTTCTGGTCTAGGAGTCCGTAAAGTAGGCGCGGCCCTGGGGTACACCGCTATGGCGTCGCGGCGAGCGTGCGCGAGAAAACGCCGGGGTGGTTTCCTCGCTCCACCGCGGGTGCTCGGAGAGACCAGCCAGACGGGACAACCGGTCAGACGCTACTCAGGCTAGGAACGCGTCAACGTCCTTTCGCTGTCGCGGCTCGTTCTCTACCCTCCGTTCTACTCTTCTTCGCCACGAATTCCTATCGTCGCACGCTCCGAACAATATATTCTCCAGCCGAGAATAGCTCGGTGAGACTCGGCCAGGGAAAACGTAGCGCGGACGTTCGCGGATCGCTCCAGTCGCTATCTCAGATCTCGTGCCTCCGGCCGATATATCTCGAGGCTCGATCGGCCTGTCATCAGGTAATTTCGTGCGCCCGCGCCTCTTTTTCTGTGGTCGAGCGTGCGTGGTCGGGACACCGAGCGGGCGACTAAACGTTGCATCGGCGGGAAGGTCTGGTAACAACGCGCGACCACCTGTAGTTGTGGCCTCGAGCCACCCCTGTCGGCTGTTCGGACGAGCCTTCTTCTCCCACCCTCGCCTCGACGGGATCCTCGGCCGTTTTGTAACCGCTCCGTAACCGGGCGCATACCTGCTTCGAACTCGCGTCGACGAGGAGGAGGCCGAAGACGACGAGTCCGGCGAAGGCCAAGGGCGACCGCATCTATACGTATCGCCAAGTCTGCCAGGATTACCACCAAAATGAAGACCTCATCGTTCTCTCTGCGCGTCATGCGACGGGTAAGCGAACTACCTAGACGCGTTCGAATTCATTCATATTACTTGTATCGGTGTGTTCGCTGTATCCGCGAAACGTATGGGATCGTGATCCTACGCGCGGGATGTCCGTTGAACCGCGTTCTCGAACGTTCAGTGTACGGCCAGCTACGGGTAAATATCACCCGGTTATCTCGGTAGAAATCAAATTTGAATCTCGTGGCAAAGCGATGCGCGGAATTGATATACGGTGTTTCCAGCTCGTGGACCGTAGCTGATTTCAATTTCCCGTGTTTTTCGACGAACGTATCGAGGAATTACAACGAATAAAACGTCCATTTTGGCCTGGCTTGGCAACGGTTTTTAATTTTGAAACGGTTCCGGGGGGATTCGAAGGTTCGATTCGAATTCGGGGGCGTGGATAAAATATGTTTCGTTTCGTTCGTCTTCGCGAACGGTTCTTGTACACGGGGACACGCGATGAATAATGAGTTTGGCAAAAATTCATGCCAACCACTTGCGACGCGTAAATCCGGTCGCGAGCAGAAACGTCCCGCGAGTCAAACGGATTTATTTGCTTTGTCGTACCCGTTGCATATTCTACTCGAATGCATATTCAACCGCGTTCCTCGCGGCGGTGTTAGTCGATGCAGGAAACTCGGAATAGATCGGCTCTCGCGCGCGGCACACTCGCAGTTAGGTGGAAAATTACTTGGCGATATCCGCGCAGAGATTCGAGCAACGCCATCACGTCAGCTGGCGATCGGTTATCCCTCGAACCGTTCGACGTCGAGGGTGAATATTACTTCGTCGCGGGAGAGACCGTGATATCGAACGTGTTAATTGATACAGCGAGGGTCGCGAAATTGAATTTAGCGTGCGTGAAAACGGGGCGGAACGGTGAGACCGGTCAGAGAGAAAACGGTCACGTTCCGTTACCGCGAATCGCGCATACGTTTCGATCCGACGCACGTTGCACGCCTCCGCCCCTAGGCGAAAATAAACACCGATTTAATTTTCCGTTTAATTATGTTCCTCTCCACGCGCCGCGAGAAATAACACGAACGCCACCCCGCTCCTCGAGGGCATTCTCAAACGAATCCCAACTCGTGATCCCGGCCCCTGAGAGACGGCTTCATTCCGCGAGATTTAGATCTTCACCGGAGAAACTTGGTCCCTGTGATAGACAATTAAATTGAAGGAGAGCACAGTCGACGCGACGAACTCGGCGACTCGAAATTCGACTTGGAATAAGTTTGCCTCATTGCCCCGTGCGGCCCACCGATGTAATCTCGCGTTGCTTCTAATAGCTACGAATCGCATCTAAACTCGACCAGATTAAAACATGATTTTCATTTTCTCGAAAACGGGTCACGACGTTCTTCGATCATAAAATTCCGCTACGCTGAAAGAATTCTTCCGAAAGACCGGATACCGCGGTGAAAGAAAACGGGGGATTCGAGGAAAAGTTCATTTAGTAGATGCCTTTGTTCTTGCAAAAGCGAATCGACGAACACCGGAAAGAAGACTGAATCGCGTCGTTAAAAATTTTCTTTCTTCCTCCATCGCGTGTGCTTCAATGAATATCACTTCGAAATAGATAATGCTCTTCTCTATGAAGGGTCGTTACTTCTATCTGACGCGTGCAATATCCAAAGAATATTTTGTTGTATTCGGTAAGCTTCTTGTAACGCGAACAAATACGAAAAGAGACGGACGTAAAAATTTGAAGTATTAAAATTGACGTTTCTAGGTTGGATGAGATCTCTCGTTAGAAGCCTGATCGTACAACTGGGGCAACTTTATTTTTACTAGGAAGAACGCTTGTCGCCTACGTGAAACGAATTCTAAACAACGCGAAATCAACAAATAGCTTAAGGAAATGAATCGCAATTCGAAATTGGAACTTGGTGATTCGAGTTAATTTGATTTCCAATTTACGATTTTCTCGTCCGACGTTTTTCACGTCGATAGAGCTCTCGCGCGCGTTCACGTACGTTCCCTATAAAAATTGGAGAGGACAACAATTTTCGCGAACGGATCCCGAGGAAGAGTCGACAAAGAGGCAGACATTTTGAAAATGCTTTTACCATTTCCCGTGGAACGGGCACATAACTTGCGTTAGAAGTTTTCTCATTTCCTTGGGAAAACAGGATATCTGTCCTTGGGTGAGAACCATCCTTTTCGACGAGACTTGTTTTTTTAATGACGTGCCGCTAACTTTTGCCAATTCTTTCTAATTCATGCATCCCATCATCGAATACTCTGATCGTTAACCCGAGAGAAGGTTTCACACGTTTTTCTTTCGATTCTGTAAAAATTGACTAGATTTACAACACTAGGAAAGTTTTAAAAAATCGTGTAATAGAAATTAACAATTTAAAGGTAGGAACTTTTTTAAATCGATTCAAAGCGGTTCGAGATTTACACGGCTAACTGGCAATTACGCCACTGACCATTACGTATATTCCAGTTTTAATTTACTGAACGTGGCCAGACACCAATCGCGCGCGCAGCCGAAAATAGAGATTAATTTCGAAAGTTTGCCCGGCGAGGTAGAGAGTTTTTCAGCGAACTTGTATAATTTCATTTTGCCTTTGATAACACGTTCCGAGGAGGAACACGCCGTTCCCTGTTTCCCCGTCCTGTCAACCGTTCCGCCATTGTTCACGGATAATATTGACCGTTTAAGGCGCAACACGATGCAATTAAACTGGAAATTAATTGATCGCGGCGTGTAGCTACACTCGAAGTGGGTCTTGCGAAAGCATTCGACGACGTGTCAGCGAATATTTTCACTGTGAACGAGTGGAAATTAATCGTGCAGGTTCGCTGCGTTTTCTACCCGAATTAAAAGTAGTAAAAGCTTCCAGGATAAAATGTGGCGAGCATCGCGTTGAAACTTTCACCAGGAACTTTGTTAGGTATCAAACGCGGATGAAGCTGCGAGTTCGCGTTCTGTCACGCGGTAATCGGATTGCCGTCGAGTTACCGTCGATTTTCGTTGTGGATCAGTCTACCCGATTGCCCGGACTAATCATTCGGCACTGCCTACGAACACGTCGTACGGTATGTAACGGCGCGCGAAAGCTGTACGTTGAAAAATATTCAGTGGTTTCTCCGTGTTCACCGTCATTCAATCGACGCGGAGCAGCGCTTAGTCGTGACCGGAATACACCGTGAAGGCGTACAATTTTATTCGGCGTACCGTCAACCGTGCTCGATCATGATCATGTTCTAAACTCTCAATTTATTTGATAAATAAATAGCTGCTATGTGAATCGGTCAGTTTCATGATGCAACATTGACAACACGATATTGTCCGTGACCACTACTTGATTCTACCTACACTCGTCATATTTTTTAAGCATACTTACCAAAGCTGAAACCCATTGAAGTTCGCGTGTGTACGTATAAACGGTGAAAGAAAGTCGAATCGGTAATAACGTCGCAACGCTAAATTCACTTTCTTGGTGCCGGCAAATATGCATCGATATTCGCCTCGCTCGTTGAAGATGTTTTCAACCACATTCGTATTTTTATAATAACAGTTCTTCCTATTTATCCTGTACTTTTGAGAGTTCTACTTGTGTAAATTATTCGATGCACGCGTGAAGGAAATTGTACCACGTTTTATCCCTGTCCGGTGCGCGAGCTCTTCGCGACTAGATTTTCCAAGTTCGCGCAAAATAAACGCGAGGATGAGGTAAAGCAGCGGTGGTTCGAGTTCTTATGAAGCGCCGCGTTTCAACCGTGTAATATTCCTTTTGAAGTTCTCGGTTGCATCATGGATCTCCTAGACCTTGGGCATGGATGGAAACGGAAGGTCTCGCTTGTATTACATGTATATGAAACTCTTTTTACGATTGTTCCTTCGCAGTCGACGTGTCGAGTATTTTCTGTTATCCGGAGTCGATGAAAATCGTGATCCCTTGAAAGAAAGAAGAGCCGAAAGTATAAATCGTCGAATATAATATTATGTGTATAGATTCCTGTTCGTAAGTCAGCTGAGAGTTGAAATCTGGAAAATAAAAATCTAATAAAAGCAATTTAACAAACTAAATACCTAAACTAAATTGAACCTAAACTAAATTGAACTTGTAATAGACATCTTAACCTATTTTTTGAAAAAGTTTCGTTCTTGTATTCTGATATTTGCCGAGACGGTTCGTGTACCATTTTTAATCAACAAATGTTTAATTCAGTAGGAAATTTTCATCAAGGATTTTGCCTTAAAGAGACGGTCCGGTAACTTGTGGACGGGAGTGTAGACCACGTCCATCGGCGGAAGCTTCCATAAAGTTGTAGGACTCGCGTATGAAAGGATCTAATATTTACCGAGTGGCTCACTGGAAAGCTTCGATTTGATCGACGACTTTCTATTTTTATTCGAACGTAGAACGCAATCGTCATTTCCGTGCATGCAACGCTCTATTTCCTGAATACTCGAGGCGGTAGTGTGTTCGCTATCTAGGTATCGAGAGAACGCCATCATACCTTTTTCGAGAAACGTTGTCGAGAGTAGTTTTCTGAGAGACTCGTGACTTGTTACAATGAAAACGGATGATACAACGTGGACCGTTAGTTTCAACTAGCGTCTGTACCTATACTTTTTCGTCGAAGTAACGAGTCATCGCGTGATAGAAAACACTCGTCTGAAAATAACAAATCTGTTTACACATCGCGAAATAATATCGTCCTATTTCCCAGGATTTTCTAAGTTCAATCAGAAGCTCTTCACAATTTCGCAAAAATTGAAAATTGGCCGATCGGATTGAAAACATACTTAGATATTCCCCTCATATAGTAGAACATTTACCCAGGTTTTCAGGTTTTTCTATTGTATAGTAGATTCCGAGAGGTATTAATTCGAAAAAATTAGGTGGCCAATTTCATCGCTATTTTAATCGGATTTTTGCCATTCTTTATTTTCTCTTATTTTGGCCTGTAGAATACGCTCCTAAAACATTCCACCTAAAACATCCACCTGTAGGTTTACACGCTGTATATCGCTATTTATTGTTGACTTCACATTTGGATTAGAATTGAAATAGAAATGAATAAGTTTGAAGAACGTTTGGATACGGTAACAAAGGAATAGATGACGGAGGTATAACATACTCGTTAGGGAAGTTGAAAATAATTTACTGCCGCATATTTATGACAAATGAGCACAGAAGGGAACGCAAACGTGGATTGAAAGCCGTGCCCGATTCGCATTGCGCCCCATTAAGACCGGAAATGTCCGGTATTAAGAAATATCGTCTCGCGTCTCGTGCATCGTTAGTTTAACGTGGCACCGCATCATTAAAACGGCAGAATGGTCATTGCTTGAGAAAGCCTCGAGGTCCGAAAGGTCTAAGGTCGAGTTGTTTAAACGATACTTGATCTTCTGGAAGTCAAGAGCAATAAGCACACGTGCATCTAACGTGAATTTCATACACGTGGCGAAATTCTAACAGTCCCAAAAAAGACCCAAATACGTGGGAATCCGATTCTCTGAAAAATAACGTTACGAGGATGGCAGAGAACGATATCGAGTTTAAAATAATTAATAGGTTCATTCGTTGCTTCTCTCGTTCACGTTTTCTCTTTATATCTTTATATCTTAACGAATCGTGCTCGTATGAAACAAATTCAATTAAATCCGCCAAAACATCTCTCTCGACTTCGATGGTTGTTTTACATCTAATTTATCTCGGCGATTTATACGTGACTCCTTTTAAATCCGAGATCCTCCTTTTCCTCCGCGATTCACCTCTTCTCGGTAATAGGATTTTCTCGTTAAAGTAAACGTTCTGACAGTCCGTTCGAGCGATCGCTTCCTCTATACACACGAAATCAGGACGTCGCCGATGACGCGCTCATACCACTTGACGATCAGATCCGAAGATCTTTCTTTTTTACACCGACGCACGATACGAGGGTACAAATATTATTCTTAAATTGTCAGGATCTCATCGCTGAGACGAAACTGTCGTTCGATGCTGCCGCGACGTTGATCGCAATAACAAGGAACCGATAACGCGGTCGCGTCAAACGGGAGAAACAAATAAACGAGCTACAAACGTTTATTCGCGTCGCTGGAAACGGCACATTCGAGGTCTGATTGTCGAACATTAAGTAGATGCCGGGAACGATTTCTCGTGTTCGTCTCGACGCGCTGTCTGTAGCGAGGCGATAAATCGACGCTTTATTTTCGCGGCTCAAGGATTACCTCGGCCCGTAAATCTTTTTCGTGTTGGGCGTACCTCGCGTGTAGATACCTCTAAAAGCAGCCGCAGCGTAGCGCCGTGCCGTTTCTCCCGGGGCGATTCATTCTTCTCTTTACCCTCGGAACCGAAATCCAATTCTTGGTAATGCAACGTGGGTGACTCCATCGCCTGAGAACCAATCAGCCTCGCTCATTGTGCGAAGTTCTTTCCTTTTTTTCCCCTTTAAATTCCTTGTTCGGCGAACACGTAGAAATTCTAGTTTCCCTCTCCCGATCGATGCTGATCGAATAATAGAAATTATTATTCGATAGCTCCGAACGAAATTGAGCCAGATAAAAGCATTCTTGACCTGAACCTATTCGATTACTCTGTATAAGGGTGTAGCTGGACCGTATCGCTCCCAAACTGTACTTGTACCACGGAATTCGTCGGAATCACCGGTATAAAAGCGTAAGCTTTTCCGGATAAGTATTCGACTCTCAGAAAATTTATCTTGCGTCCACGTTTCGAATCGCTTCGAATCTCAACGTTTCGAGAGCGACGGTTTAATTGACCACCGCGCCGAGTTGCTCGTCTCGATTCACAAATGCGATCCAATCTCTATTTTCCGTCTCACCGACTCACGGATCACATCAACTTCATCCATGCATGCGTTTCGCGTAAAACGGTTGATCCACGCTTTGAACCGATGTCACGAAAATCAGCTATACGCACACGTATACGCGCGTTGACATGAAATTATTTTTAAACTTTCCTACAACTTTTATATCTGACAGGCCATAGTAATAAAAATAATTAAAGAAGTACTGAAAAAGTTTAGGGAATGAAATAACTGCTTGGAAAATTTTATTACACGAAATAAAGTATCGTTGAATTTAATGACTGGCTTGTGACTGGATCGTCGAACGACAGAAGGTTCAGCGGGCAAGCGTAGAAATTTAAATGGAGCGGTGTGTCGACACGGATCGGACAGCACGCAGACCGTCTTGCCAAGTCCTTGCATTTCCATTTGCTTAATTAAGCTAGCTAACTGAAGGCAGTGCCGGAACATAATTTCACGAAATCTGTTTTGTGCAACGTCAATAGGAAAGAATGGAATAGGAGAATCGAATGGAGTTTATTTGCATTCTTATCTCTCGCCACGCTGCGCGGTGTTTCTCGGTCGAGTCACCCCTTTTTTCTTTTATTTATTATTCGATGCCAGCTCGTTCTACCGAGAAATGAGACGAACGAGTATCGCATTATATCGCGTAAAAGAGTAACGAGAAAAATATAAAGAGGAAGAAAACCCGTGGCAATTACTTCTTGACGGTGTTAAAGCATCGCGCCATGCCACTCCGTGTTCATCGTACCTCTCCCAGGAGCTTTAAAGCCGACGTATTATTAAAGTTCCGCGGCAATGTTCGGTCACTACGAATCACGCCATTTTCTCACTTTGATTCCCAAAGGCTGCCGATTCGTTCGCAGCGTAGAAACGTTTCATTCATTTACACAAAATAATCACGGTTTGTGATTTAAATTGTATTCGCTTATATCACGAATTCATGTCTCTATTAAAAACTTATTAAAACGTCAACGTCCATCGCGGTCAACGTTTAGTCGTCCTTTCTTATCACTTCTATTTATTTCAAGATCCTAATCCGATCGGTTTCTTTTTTCGAATTTTCTGCTTCATCGTGCCAAAATCACGGCACAAGGGCTTCACCGTTCCGCATACAGATTGCCGTACGTTTTTAATGCCAGCCGGCACAGTTGCTCACGTTTCGAAGTGTATTTGCATGCAACGACGGCGTAATTAAAGGTTATACCACGGTTATCACGCAGCATATGCTTTCCGTCGGCAAAGGTTAGGGGATTAATATTCATGGAGCGAAGGTCTATTCAGAAAGAAATTGCGCTCCCCCCGCGATGACACGTGAATTATGTATTTACGCGACGTCCGGTATATTTTTGCCAAGAAAATCTCTTTGTCCGAAGATAAGATTTTGGGCTCGCGGGAAAATCTGTCCGGCGGTGAAAAGCTACAGGTTACCGGGAGCAATTAAGCTCGTTAACTTTTCAGCCGGTTAGGCTCTTTTCTCGCCACCGGCGATGTGTCAAGGCTCTCCTTTGCCTTTTCGTCCCTCGAAATCTCCGCCACTTATTTTCCCAACAAAAAATTGCCCTCATTTCAATTGCGTGCCCGCTCAAAGAGATTTACCTGTTTTTTCCCCGAGTGCTATCTCGTACTCCCCGCGCGACCCTCGTTTGAAACGTTGCCACGAAAATATGTCAAGAACAATGTAGACCCGGCGATGCAAACAGTCGTACGACGGCTCTTACGACCTAGAAAAAAAAAACGTATTTATCGCGAAACTTTCTAGCTGAAAGATAATGGTGGTTCCCTCGTTTGCACGAATGCCATTTAATTCGCGTTAAACGTTTGAAAAAAGGTAGCGACGTGGGATTAAAATATGGCCTCGCCCTGACGGGAACGACTCGGAGAATAAATAGGAGCGTTGGCGCAACAGTGCATCGGGGAAATTAAACGAAGTTTTATTAGCACCGCAATGCCACTGTAATAATAATCAGCATGCGAGACGATACCCGTTTGCTCCGAGCGAAATGAAACACCCAATCTACTAATTAATCTTGTAATTAACCTTCGCGGAGTATCGCGAACACGGTGGCGTACAAGAGCCGACTGAATTTTAACGTACTCGAGAGGATAGAAGGGGGCAAACGAAGGCCGTAAGAATGCTCGGGTAGCGGCTCCGTTTTGCCTGTGTACGTATGCGGCCTAAAGTGCAGCCCACCTGTTGCTAGGCCTACGTCGCCGCGATCTCTCGCATTTTCAGCGATCTGCTCGAATATTTCGCGTTCCGCAGGCTGTGCTTTATATCCAACCAGACGGCATCGAATTATACCGACTGAACGATCATTCGTCGGGAACGATATCTCGTTTCCTCGGCGAGGAAAATTCATTTCTCGCAACGGCAACCGTGATTAACGGTGCTACCTGGATTTGTCCTCTCCGATAAAGAGGGCTGTACGTTCTATCTCCACTTGGTTCTCTTTGCTCTTAAATTCTGTACATGCTTAAATATTGGCTGAACTTTCCTAACGCGAATAAATCATCTGTGCGAGCGTAGTTCTTACGAATCGTTTACAGACTCATTTTTCCTGCGAGTTAAAAATTTTCTCGCTCGGTGTGGTCAGCCTCACGATGAAGTCCTAGGCGTTAGAGACGGTGCGTTTGTAGGATTTGCAGATAATCAGGATGGTAGTATTGTCGGTTCCAGTTATCGTGTTCGGGCAGACGCGTAAGAAAGCGGAAACTAAACATTTGCGTTTCTGAGGCTCGTACCAGTTCTCCTGCTCGAGTAATTCTAAATTGATAGACTTAGGATTGTCCGTTCTCTTTAAATATACATCAACCCCTTCAGCGGAGTTAGACGTAATATTTGCTCTTCGTATCGCTACGGTCTAGTCCGCACGACCAGCTTGCAGCTCAGCGGCGGTGCTCCTTCCCGAGAAGAAAAATAAGAGCTGAGTGGCATATTGAATCCCTTTTAAACGTTGCGATTCGTCGCATTTCTTTCGTATAATAAATATCTGTACACGACCTAGTTCTATATCTTGCGCTATTTCTCCAAGAAACTGAATCGAAAAGTTCACAACCAGATCATAGTTTCGATTAAAAAGTTCATTTCATGGCACGTTTAAGGGAACGAGTGATCTCACGATGATTAGATTTAAATCGTAGAATTTTAATCTCTCTAAGATTTTTTTATGGTTGATACTCAAGGAGTAGGCGACGCAGTAATTACGCTGGAATACTCTTTGAAAGTTCGTTCGCCACGGAAGTACCCGAAAGGGGTGGAAGGATCAGAGGAGATCGTTAGGTACATTAATTAAGCGGTCATTAGTCAAACGGCGATATTCACCGATTTTGAACGAGGCTACTTGCCCCAAAAATAGGTAATACCGCTCAGGAAAAGTCTGTTCGCTCCAATTAAAATGAAGTTTCGAGTTCGGAAAAATTACTAGCGCACGAAGCGGTCCACCTTTACGAATTTCTTTGTTCCTGCTCGTCGTTAGTTCCTTTTCTCCGCTCCGTTGTCAAAATCGATACTCATCCCTCTTCCTCTCTTAGGAGACTCTCCCTCCGAGTTCCAAAGACTCGGAGCAAAACCTAAATGGTTAAATCTCATTTGCTCTCGTATTTGGAACGAAGTTCCAGCGAGTTACCAAGTTTCCATAGCGAGAAATCCGGGATGCTGGTCGGTTGCTAAGGAACAGGTCCCACGTGTCGATTATGCAATCGTATTCGATTATATGGAATCCGTCATAGCTACGAGTACGAACATTTACCTTGTGTTTTTCCTCATAGATGTTTCTCGCATCGATCATAGGAACAGATGTTAAAAGCAGTATGTTCTCATCAACCGTGCCAGAGCCACACAGCGGATTTTCGAGAGCGAAGTCAATCGGAATGAATAAAATGATTTGATCAATATTTCTTGTTACTTTCATATGGAACAACGTTTCGGTCAATTGGTACATACAGATTGAACACGCCAATTTAGTGTTAGTCCTTGGGCACTCTGACAGCGCAGCAATTATTTCATCCAATTTTACAGTCACTTTCCAAAACGCGTTTACAGAATCGTATACGCGCAACGAAGCGACGAAAAATAAACTACCTTTCATTTCAAATAATGATGCAATCGAAGCTATCGCATCTCACGCGTTCCGTAGATAGGCACGAACACAGAATATGATTTGTTTGCTCTTCGTTGCAACGATTAGTCGGTTGAACGATCATTTTGTCGCTATACGACATACATATAATTAGGACACAGGCAATAACATGGAAGCAGCAAGCTAGGTAACCCACGAACTTCAGGTCGTGTAATTAAATGCAGGCTTCGCCGGTTCAGAAATTCGTGGCTTCTGCGCGCAATTCCCATCGGACTTGGGGAACTTCCGTTCACGATCCGAGGCACAATACAGAGTGTTTCATAATGTTCGGAATGTTCCTGAATACTAGATACGAGACTTAAACCTAAGGAAGAGATTTACGATTCCGACGAGGACGAACGTGTGGACTCAGTAACGGCTTAACGTATGAAACAAATTAATGACGGTGAATCATAATGATATTTGAAATCCTTCGTGTAAGAAAATCTTAATTAATTTAATCCGAACAAAAATCGATTAAAACCCGTGGCGCACGTTGTAAATTCATACTGTAGGAGGTATACATTTATTCCAGCATTCTTTCGCTTCGATCGGTAAGGACCGTCGGCTTGCCCGACGAAATCGGCACGCAGCTTCTCCGGCGTAAAGTTACTATGTATGCCTCCACGTCCGGAGCCATACGTACGATGTGCTATCTTACTTAGAAAGTCTACAATGCGGTGTCTTTATACTTTTAACTAAGGTAACACGATACAGGAAGTAAAAATTGCGTAATCTGCATTGTGTCCAGCTGCGCGTACTTCCTCGTTTTTGAAGCGTGAACCGAGGACGTCGCTTCGTCCGTGGGCAGTCTCTATGGGAGAACAGTGTCGCGGGCGTTATGAGAAACGACGTAACGGGAGAAAGAATAGAAGGACAGGGGACGATATTAACGGCAGGTTTCTCTGCCCGTTTATCGAGTGGGAGTTAGATAAATATCTAGCTGCACAACGTTATGTGCGCCCGGTGACACTGACAAAGTGGCTGCTCCACTTTTCAGTGGACTAAGGGCGTCGTTGCAGGTACAGGGAAACGCCATACCGTGCACGCCACCGTGTACGAAGAGAGAGAGAGAGAGACAGAGAGAGAGAGAAAGAGAATCGAACGGAAAGACGACACGGGTCGCAGCAAAATTGCACCATACGTTGTTACTAGAAATTTGTTCGCAATAAGAGACCGGGTTCGATTTTACGTCAGGTCTTACCATAAGTTCCTCCCACGACGCGTTCACGATCTCATGATGCGCGTCACGAGTGATTAAACAACTCGGAACATTTTCTTAACATTTCGAAAATTCTTCCGACGATGGATGTTCTCGCGCGTCTATATAATTGCGGTCACGTGCCGCGATGAAAGTTGACAGGATCTCGATATACGACCTTTCGGTGGAAGCCGCTCGTGGAAAGCAATCTAGACGGAAATAAGCTGCCTCTCTCCTTCCCTCCTGTTTGTTGGAGAAACAAAACGGAACACTCGGGGAAATATCAATCGCGTTGCGAACGCAGAGAGGCGAGCGGGCCCGAGGTTTTCACCGTTTTACACGGATCCACTCGAGGCCAAGAGCTTGCACAGACAGACCGAGCTCTTTCCGATCGAAGGAAGAGGCTAAACGAACGAGCCGCGTTTCCCCTCCGTGTTTTCTACGTACCGAATTCTAATGGCTCGCGGGTCACATTTCCGCGGCGGATCTCCGGACGGAACGAACGCTTTGTCATCCGCTTCGTTCAATGACAATTAAGTAATAAAACCCCTTTGAGGGAGCATCGCGAGGAGAAAACGGCACGCCTGAATCGATTCTCGAGGAGGGAAATCGGAACCTTGTCTGGATAAGTTGCTGTCACGCTCAGAAACGAGGAGCACTGTTACAATGTATCGGCTATGGGCGGCTACGCGAAGACTTTATAATAGACGTCGAGTTTATGGTCGATCGTTTCACTTGCAACGAGTAATTGCCAATAACGCGGATCATTCGCGCCTTCCGATCAGACCTTGGGTACTCGGCTTTGTTCATCGATTACGTGCTTTATTGCCAATCAGAACCGCACATCAATTTATATTTAAAAAATATAGAAATTGCAGCTGAAACACATCCGTTCTACGCGCTGTTCGAAATATTCTCGTATAATTTACGAGCCACCGCGTCGATGAGAAAATATTCCCCGATACGAGCGTAATAAGATGATTCATAAACGCGAGAATGAGTTATGGCCGAGCCTGTAGATTTTCATTCAACGAATTGCGATTCAAATATCGTTCCGCCCTCGGGGGACGAGTCATATCTCTTCGTTCGATGGCATCGAACAATTTTTTCGCGTTCACACGTGGGCAAAGATATCTTTACGTCGAACGGGTCCTGTGTGCATTATGCATCGAAGCGCGGGTTTCTGTGAAGTGTCTAAATTCCTCGGAGATTTCCGTGGCAAGCGGAAACGCAGGAGCACGGGAAATCTTGCTAGGGTAGATAGATCCTGAACCGTCGAGCACGAGAGAACGAGAGACCTGGAACTCGCGCGCGACCCTTGACATTACCTGCCCTACATAAATGACCCAGATCCCCATGGCTCCGTTCTTGCAATTTATACTGGACAATAGTGCGATCCAATAACGAGCGCATAACGCCATACTTCAATGGGGATCGTCGGATTCACGCGAGCCGCCAGCGCTATCGACGACTCTAATAATTCCCGAGCGAAAGAGTTACGAAAACCGTTTCCTACTCTGTTTTCTACGCAATTGGGAATTTAATAACGCGTGTCTATGAACGAACGAGCTAATTTCCCGTGTAAATCTTCTTGATGGCTGTCGACGAAAACACGGGAGAAGGATACGCGGAATCGCATCTATTATAATTCCCTTCGATCCCTTTGTAGCGGAAGGGCTTATCGGGAGGAAGACGGGAGTTCCGAGAGCATGATAAACAAAAATACGTTGTCCTTGTTCATTTTCATCTTCGCCCGACCGCACCCCGTTTCTACGATCTCTTCGCGGCCAGCGAAAGCTTCACCGGAAGGCAATAACGCGGAACTTGTTTCCGCGATAAAATTTTCGTCGATTCCAAACAAGTGTCGCGAACACGCAAAGCCGCGACAGAAACTAAGAGATTTGCATGCTGCCCGCTCTGGCACGGTTCCTTTGGTAGTCCGAACCTTTCATTTCCAAGTTCCGTGCCCCGGTGCGAGCACCAATTTTCGCCGGGTAAAACGAAGGCAAACGTGGTATTGCTCGACGCGATGTACCGAGAAACGCGAGACGCTCGCCTTTGGAGAGAAGAAAGAACGCTGCTGCTTGTTTTCTCGTACCGAGCTACAGCTATCACCCCGTTGACCCGTTGAACGAGATTTAGCGAACCGCCGAAGGGCGCATGAGATTCATGGTCGCACGGGTTTCGTGTATCGTGCTTCTGGTTTTCCATTGAAACAGCCTCACCAGTTTCCATGGTGATTCCCAGATATGAAGCGGCTCGTAAAATCAATGGAACGCAGTCAAGCTATGAAACGAAGCGTAGCTAGTCGAAACTAATTACGGTATCACGAGAAACGAAATTCAATCGAATTTTAATTAATTTGATTCGGTAACTAAATCGTGTTTATACGATTCACGTTTTACGGAAATCTTCTCTCTTTCCTGACACGGAGACATCTTTGCCTCTCGAAATTATTTCCCTTCCTACTCCTAGCATCTGTTTTTTAGGTTCTCGATATCTATAGTCTCCGTGTACCTCGACCCGTGCTTCGTTTACAGGCTATGCTACGGATGAAAGCGCGATTTTACATTTTAATCTCGACGAGAGGCGGCTCAGAGGGTAGAACGCGGTCGCTTTCAAAGTAAATTGGCTTTCCTGTTGATCGCTGCATTCATTGGCAATCGCGCATCGACTTGAATAATGGTGCGAAGGGAGAATTCAAATCCTAAGGTTAATCAAGAGACCAGAATGGTTTTCCTCTCGCTGACAGTATCAAACACAATCGTTCCCGTAATCGATTAAATCTGTTCTACATATTATAGACTCGTTCCACGATCGATCCGAAATAAAATTTCGTTTACTCCATGTTTCCCGTACTTTCAACGCGTTCGGATCGAACGAATTTTTATGACACGTCTATTAGAGGCAGCGGCAGCGATAAAGAACCGGCCCTGTCCGCTTTCGGATGTACTCTTGAAAATTCTATCGCGATTAAGCGCGACGACCATATTTTCTCGTGAATTTATGGTGATCCACGCGACTCGGTCAGCCCGTGCCGCGTCCGTATGCATGCGACGTTGTCCGATAGACAATGGCAGCCAACATCGTCGCCAGTATACACAAGCGAGGTCTCGAGTGAGACGTGCGCGCGCGCGCGCGTAATGGATGTGAGTCCACTGATTCGACACAGCTACCGACACGGGCCAAGGTTCGTGGTTTACCCAATTACCGAGAATACGAGCGAAACGTGGAACGGAGATATCGGGAAAGCTTCGAAGGAAGTCGCGTCGACTTTTTACCACGTTCCTACGCGAACGTGCCAGCCAAACAACGCGGAAACGTCTTAGAACGCGAACTCGTTTTCCAAACTCAAATTCAAAACTCTACGAATTTCACCCAATTCCATATTCAAATTTTATTTCTCCTTCGCCGATAAAAATGGTAATGCATTTATGAATTTGATGTAAGAAAAGACAATTCGTATCTCAAAAATTGCTTCGATAGTAATTTTATTTTTTTTTTGTATTCATTAATTTTTCTTGCATCACGAAGAAAATTGTAGGAGAGGAACGAGAAGTTTTGTCTCTTTGCATGCCACACGCAAGCGATTCGTTTCGTTCACACTGGTCCGACTTCTCTCATGTTCTTATCACATATACACGCACATGCTCACGTATACTATTTCTCCCTCACGATCTCTGTCTCTATCTGTCTGTATAACAATCTTTCTTGTGTTTCTATTGCACAGGCACATCGCGGGCCGGCCGTCGTGCAGGTATACAAATTTCCAAGCAACAATTTCAAAATTCTTTTGCACAAAGACACCTTAGGCGTCTCTAGTTTACGTTAGATTAATTCATCTAGAGTTGCGTTTCCCCTGTTTGGGATCAGTAGAACTAATATAGTTACGTAGATACGCAGAGGTGTTGCGCTGTTGGTAGAAAGCAAGAGATAAGCTTCGTAGCGAGTTAATTACGTATCAATCGATCAGTCATCTGTCGCGAATCGTATTAGTCAGATCATCCACGATAGAACGCTTTTGTCTCGACACCTAGTACGATACCTGGGACACTGAATGCGTTGTGTTTTCACGTCGCGTCATATTTTCCTCGATTATCAGAGTTCAAACTTATAGTAGCGAGTATTCAGAGCGATGTACAAAAAGCAGTAGAGATTTAGTCGAATCGAAATCGATACTCCTGTATCGACGACTCGGCAATGTGCCTTCCATCGGATCAGGCAAATTGTAATTTTCGCGCAGCATGAAAACTCGATTGTGCATGTACATCTCAGCTAGAAAACGCATGTTTCTCTTTTTCGCTCGATAAGTTTTATCTATCGTTTCACCGCGTTGATATCGCGAGGAACCTCTCTAGTGCGATGCTCCAAATCGTGGCGCGCGAAAGCTCGAGTTTCTAACGCGAATGATTTTCTTTTGTAGGTAAGTGAGCCCTCTCGCTCGGTGAACCAGTTATCCAGTCGGTAAGTCAGCCTGTCCCGTTTCGTAAGTTTCGCTCGAAAGCTCGATGCACCTCGTAGTCGGTACATCGATGCACCAGGCGGAACCCCTCTGTCTAAACGTATACCGGCAGCGTCGGTAATTTGCTCGACCTATATTACTTGCGTCGCACATATCACTGGTACCGCTACCTAGTTCTCTGTCGTGTTTATAGATGATACATTAACAACTATAAGAGCATTGGTTTTTAGTAGACTTCGAATTAAATAGAAATAGATTTCTCCATTGAAAAATAGTGTACTTCATATTTTGGGACGAAGCGAATTGTGAGATGTATGAATTGAAATCAAATCGATATTCCGAAGAAATAAGAGATAATTTAATTGTAGCCTAATTTGTGGAACATGCTCTCTGTACTTGCTCCGTATTCAGTTGAACTGGTGATACGCAATTTCATTCTCAGAAACATTCCCGTGGATAATTTAGTGATTTCAACGAAATTCCGATACGCTGTACAAATAACTGCAATACCCTCAACGCGATTCACAGATATTTTATATATTGATTCTAAAAAATCGATACATTTAGTATGAAGTTATTCTCGATACACTCGGAAAAATTCTTTTTGCTTCGATGTACACTTGGTTCATTTTTTAAATCGAGAACATTGGAAAATGTGTCTCGTCCCGAGGAGATCCTGTCGAATGTTAAGCAACGCGTAACGCGCCACTCATTGTATTGTAACCGTGGCCGAGCTGGTTGTCTGACTATCGCGGACCGATACTACTGTCGACGGAACGTTTCACATGCTCGGTACATAAAATATTCATTTCTGCGTTCAGGAAAAGCCGTTTTCCGTGCCAAGGACACTACGCTGGCGCAATTCGTCGATGGTTTCTCGTGTCTCGTAGCTCGCCATGCGATTCAAATGATACGCTCTAGCGATCGTTAACGCGCCTTGCTCTCATTAATCGAGCTACTCGAGTCGCTCGAGTCGAGTTCAAGTAATTTTGCTTCAAGTTTCTGCTCACACATTAATCAAATTACATCACTTAAACTCAGTTTTTTCAGTCGAGCATCTTGCGCTCAGGCGAGGTTCGATATTCGAATTATTGTCGGGAATATAATCAACAAGTAGTGTAAATAACGCGAAATTTTCTCTTGTTTCATATGAAATACAGTTGGAAAATTGAGAAGAGATTCCGTTTAAAAGGTTTGTACGAGGAAACTTATTTTGTATCGCTGAATACAAATGATTCGATTAAAACGCGACACAAACGACTCGTATGAAAAATGAGCAACCATCGCATCGTACGAAGTGCTGTTGTTATAACGTCTCTGTTTAGTTTCTTATCGCGACGTTGCCTCGAATTGCCGGACCGTTTCGGTCGAGTACAAAAAGAACATACCGAAGACTAAAACGAGCCATTATTCCGTCACAGCTGGTATTATTCGAAAGCTATGCGCGTTCAACATGCATAGAATTTCTAAGGGTGTCGTTCGAACGGTCAATTAGAATTCGCAGGGAATCCGTACCGTTTGCCCCGAGTTAGAATCACAAAATTCCCCGACTTTGAATTCACGACCACACCGTTTTAATTGTACGAATTAAGAGAAATGGTTTTTATTTTCTACGGATGAGATATGATATGGCAGCGTTGCTGATCCAGCGGAAATCAATTGAGTATTAGTTCAATTAAATTTACATCGCAACAAGTTTCTGGAAAATCTTTTTATAAATGAAACAAAGATACTTGGACGGATCTGTTTCTCTTATTAAATAACGTTGAATTCTAAGAAGGAAGGCTTTTGTACTCTAAAGGCAGCTTTATACATTGAAGGCATTACCTCCGCGCAATCCCATGGGGGCAAAATTTTCTAGTGGTTCTGACATCAGGTGATCGAGAGACCGATTACTCCTGGCTCTACCGGGCGAAGACGAAGGCACGAGCTATTTTTCATCCCGTGCTGCTACTTATGCATGTTTCGTTACAGCTGCTCCGTACCGTATATTAATGGATCGATTACGGGCGAAAACTTTGCCACAAAAATTGAAATCGCACAACAAACATCTGCTGCTAAAAGAACTTCTTTTACAAAAGCAAATTGTTGCGCGCAACGTATCATGATATTTAACGCGTCATTAGAATAAGAGTATAATATGCTTCAAAATAATATTTGAAATAGGAGTGGTAAGAGATGATCTAAAATTTTTAGATAATGAATTCCCCTGGTAGTAATGTCATCAAAAGTTATTTTATCGAGTGCCCACGCGGTATGGAAATGTAACGAACACGTGTCGGACGGGTCGATTCTTAAACGACGAATGAAATTTTAATTGAAATCCCGTGATCTCTCTATGAATCGCTCGGGTGGTAATCACTATCCTTTACATTAAACCTCCGTTTCTTTTCATGGCGATGAAAAACTGGAATATCCTTTACGAGAGGGAACGTTTAAATTGCTCCCTGGCAAATTCATTATACACATTTTCCTGTTTTAACATCTTATGAGACCGAGAAGAAATTTATTTTCTTGCCGGTGTGTCTCACGATGCTAATGGTAAACGAATGCAAATACATAGATTCGCGAAATAAGAAGACAATGCCCGCCGAGAATCCCGTTCATTTTGCTCGACCAAGGTCATGGTGCGCAGAAGAGAAACGAAGAAACGACGTTCTTTCATCTTTATTCTCGTTTTACGAACACGCGGGAAATAACATTGCGGATCGTTCCATTTCAGAAAGAAATAACTGCCGTTGACTTGGGCGCGCAACCTTATTGGAACAGAAATACGAGTTCGTCAGGGTCGGTAGGCTTTGACTGGTTGTTGCCTAATTGGAAACGGTACCAAAATTCGTGTTCCTCGCGAAACACAGACTCGACGTTAAAGTCGACGCGTACCGCTTCTCCTCTCGTCGAGAAATTGCACGAACTACTAATTTCGAATGAAACGCGAGTTCTCGTTTCGTTAACTCCAGAAATGATGCAACAATTTTTACTGAAAATTGCAACGCCAGAGGCGCAGAAAATTCCAAGGGCTTCGAGAACGCTTATGGCCTGTGCCCGCGAAGGCCTTCGTCTTAAACAACGTTCAATAGAACGTTGAGAATTGGCTCTGATCGACGCTTAGGTGAATTCTACTTTGTTTTTCCACGTTATTGCGACGAGAAAGGAAATTGAGAGATATTTTGTCCGACGTTAGAGAATAATGGCAGCGGAGAGAATCGCGGCTCTTCGAGGCCGTTTGTATAATGTACATACGTCAGGAGAACGCGTCGCTGGCACCTGTCAATAGTTCCTGGAGGAAGTTTCACAAAAGCTTCAGCAGCACGGAAAGGCAGTCTATGCGAATATCGGAGCTAACAGACCCTACAGTCGATCCCGTGACAGCCGATCGTCCTCTGCGCGTATTCCTTCGTTTCATTTCTGTTCTATCCAGTTCCTTTGTAAACGAATCGCCGAGCCATTTACCGACGTTCGCTACGTTTTAACTTAGTCGAAAATTCTCGCGAGCAAATTATTCCGCCGAAAAACGTGACGCGCTGGAAGGAGCGTTTTAACTGGAGCGGACGTTTCGTAACCGGGCGGGAGCCGTGTCGTTAAGTACGCGAGCCCCACCCGAGTCTCCTAAATTTGAAGGCGCCATAATTCTTGTAACGTCGGATCCTTACTCATACACGATCCGCCGCTTACGTGGAAGATTCAGCTTAGAGAGTGGAGGTTGTTGATTAGTAACAGTAATTAAAGTTGGCAAGGACGCGACGGGGGAAATTATAAAGCGGCAGGAATATCGAGAACCTCGCTCCTTTTACAAACTCCGGCAACTTCTTCGCCTCGCGTCCTCGGGTCTCACCCTCCCACAGTTTTTTCTCCTTCGTCTTCCAACTTTTTAATTGCTCCTCGCTACTCCCGGGTAGATCGATAGCCAGCGCATCGATATCATCGAACACAGGATGGTAACGCGTACCGCTCCTCGCATGCAACCGTTTTTCCGTGATCACGTGCTTCGCGTCGAGGAACACGCTAGTGGCAGTTGCTGTCAGCGGCATATTTTCGGGTTACTCGTATCTCGAACGGAAACTAATCGAAAAGCGAGTGGTGATGACTAGAACTGCTCTTTTCGCGTCGCACTGGTTCCTTCTCGCCGTGATTTTTCACAATGATTCGTATTCCGTATTTACTGCTCGTTCGTTTAGAGATTTCTATCGGGTCGATTTGAAAACTATTTTTCCTTTCCGCCTTTGGAAACACCCCCTCGCCAACCTTTACCTAATCTTATGTAACCGTGATTCTGTGATCCCGGCTGCGTGATTTTCAACGCTATCGCTAGAAACGATTTCATGGTCAAGTGCACTGATCGCAACGAAGCACAATTGCCGAGGAAAACCGCAATCGTATACGAGGGTTTCGACCGATCGATCGGAAACCCTGATCGTCGGAAAGACAATTTTAATACTCGACTTTCCAAGTATCTAGCATCGAATCTCAATTCTTAGTAGAACGTTCCATTATATTGGCATTGAACTTGTCATCTGATAATTCCTTCCTTAACGCGTCGATCGAAGGGATTCGAAGAAGAAATACAAGTGCTCCGCCAATAGACTTTACCGCCGTCTTAATAAAATACTCACCTGAATAATTACACGAAACGGATTACGGGGATGGTATCCTGATGGAGGTGGCAATTTAACGTTCATCAGATTGTTACGGGGTAAAGCGTGATAGCGCGATAATGTTATGCGGGCGGTTTGGTCGCTAACCGGGAACCGGGTAGCTAAGGGAGAGGCATTCACCCTGATGATGGCGTACGTAAAAGATGCACGTTAGAGCAGATTGGTCGTAGGTTCGGTCGACCGACGCGGATGATGCTCTCGGGGGTCGGGACAAGCTCCGGAGAAGCTCTGATCGTGGCGGTCGTGCGGGGTTTCGAGCTTGCGCATTGCCCGCGAGATCGCAGAGTCGGTGCGCGAGGGGCGCGTGGCGGCACCGGGGGTGTCAGTCACGGCCCATCTGCCCACCATCGAACACGTAAGTTCACAAGCGGTTATTTTTTTATCACTGTCAAACGAATTCCTCCAAATTCCGTTTTTAACCGATCGTTCTACATTATTTTTTAATAGCAAACCGGTTTTCATTTATTTTCTATTATCGCTCCGTTCTGATTTCAAGTCCTATACATTATTCCTGTAGCTTTTACAGTCCATTTTATTTACTGGCACTGTCCTCCTGGCAATTCGGAAGTTAGGTCGGTAGTTTCCTTTGATATTGGTCAACGTACAGCGACGAACGGAATTTTTGACGGTGCGTGAGACAGAAATGACTCGCCCGGCGACAGTTTTACAGTGATTATGTCAAAAATGGCGGGTACCGTTAGACGATTCCAGGGCGATCATCGGGTGAGAAATGTCTCCGAAGGGTGAACTTGATCGCGGGCAAGTGCTCGTGAGTCTTTTGTGACGTTTCGTTACCTTGAGTGGAACCGTTTCTCGTCGGGACGAATCGAGCTTCCGCCGAGTAAGTGAGCCCATTTTCGGAACCAACGTGCCCTCTCCCTTTTTCGCTCGACAGGAAATGGATTTCCTTTGTCGAATGTCTTTTCTCGATTGAGATCTCCTACGTAAAATCGTTGCACCCGATCTCACCGTTCCACACTTTCGGTATTACGCGTAAATTAAGCGTTGACTCGTACTACTTGCTACTCGGTTCGACCGTACCTCGTTTAATCCCCAATGTTTTTTGTAAGCCTACGTAAAACTAATTTCCAAATGTTACGGTGCTTCCTAACGACGCGATCGACAAATAATTTGATCTCTAGAAGTATGACCCCTTACAACTTTGTACCCTATCGACATCGAGCATCGCAAATCTTTGGTTAAAGCGCTGGACTCAAAGTTCAATGCTTGCCACTGATTTCCCTTGTGCGAACATAACACGTGATATACGCGTGACGCGTTCAATTTTCCGGCTCATATTTTCCCAGGAACTTGGCGGAGGGCTACTCACGAACAAACGACGCGATCCCTGCGAGGAACTTACGCCTTAATTACAGAGCTATTAATCACTTTACGTAATAACGAGAGTACCTCAGGAGACGTAATTTTTCATCGGCCGCTAGTTCTCTGTCATGCACGTGACCGATGAATTTTTAAACCGTGGAATGAACTGACAATCTCGTGCGAAGTAACCCCTTTGGAAAGTACCAAAAAATTTCCTCGCGCCGTTCGTTGACCAATTAAATATTTTTGTAGGATACATGAATGATGTCTTACGTAAGCTCACACCGCTGCTGCGAGTGGATAGAAAATGACCACGTGCGTCGTAATCACAAACGAATTTTTGCTCGAAAAAAAATAACGTAAGCCATGCGTTGTCGCGTTCAGAATAATGAAGTAATCATTTGAATTTGTTCACTCTTGTTATTAACAAGTTCTCGGTTTCTCATTAAAAACTTTTACATTTTTTTCGTAGTATCGCGGAAACACAAGTTTGCATAAATGTATCAAGTCTGTTTGCAACTGTAGAAAATCAAAATAAATATAATAATGAATAAAGAAATTCTGTGCTGCGTTCATGTAAAATTGGAAATAATTCCATTGTTTAACGATCATGGAAGTAGAATTTAGGACCACGTACGTGAGACAAAAGAATTGCCAGGAAGAAACTCGGGCTTCCCGGGCTTTAACCGACTTCCCAGCTGCACGTTTTCCGTTTTTCCCTTACGATTTAATTAAACCGGCGCGCTCGATCGTCGGGGTTAACGTTGCCGTTAAATCGAGTCCCCGGACCATTTCGGCAACGGCGTTTCCGTACGCGAGAGGGGTGCATTTTCAGTTGGTCGAAAAACGTGTCCATGAGGAGGACGAATTCCTAGCAGGTCTGTCGGGTAACGAGCGATCCCGCGGTACCTGTCTCGTCCCGGGGAATAATAGTCGCTCGACTATTCAGCCGTGTTTCGACATTCCGCACGTTCACCGTTTTACGATACGCCAGCCAATCGACTCCGGTTCATTCAACCGTAGTCAGGTGCGAAGTAGCGTGACAGCTATTCTTTGTCAACGATAAATTGTTGCCAGTGCGTCGAAGTATTGCCATTACGCGAACAACCAGAAAGCGAAAAGGAAGTGGATGTAATTATTTCGACGCGGCTCAAACATTTAATTGAAACGATTCGATAAACCCTAACGTTCAGGTACCGGTTACATTGTTCACGCTGATTTGTTGCCGGTGCTAAAGCCAGATTCTTTCGACGTGAATGCGAATTCATAGAAGATAGAATAGCGAGAGGAAACGGCAGTTGTTTAACAGTAACACATTGGGGTATTATGCGTCCGTGGCTTCAGAACGGATGACAACCGTAATCAAGGGGATACAGACGTCCCTGCGCGGACACGATAAACCGCGGGCGCAATAACTGATAGGGTATTCCGATTCGCCTTTTCGGTCCGGTCTTCTCTCGCTCGCTGCGATACGCGCACAGAGGCGAGCATCGTGTTTAATTCGCGAGCGGACCTACGGATTGCCCGGGGATTTTATTCCCTCCGTTCTTCCGCGAATATTCGATTCCCTTTCTGCATAATATTCCTGAATCGTTTACAGCGAGTTTGCGGTTTCAGGATTTAGCAACCGCGACAACTGATTTATGACCTCACCGCTTTTTCCGCTGGTATCTCTTAATACCACCCCATTGTGGGAGTCTCGCGGCCGATTCCGCGCTGCTAAAACGGACATAAATGGCATGTTGGCGATTATTAAAATGTGCAGTAAAATATCAAGACTTAAGAGTAGGAGATCCGAAGTGACTTTGATTATTAAATTAACTTGTTACCTAGATTCTCTTCCTGATTCTCTTACAATTTCTACGTGAGAATTTTCTTTTTCGAGAAACGATGTTTCGAAAGTCAACGAGTGAAACCTGTTGCCCAGTCGGTCAGATTACAGCAATTAATATCGGTATTGCGTGTCGAACAGTATTTAAGTAAAGGCCTTAATATAGCCGGTTACTTCTATTTCTAAATTCGTCGTGTTGAGATTACGATGCTAAACTTTGTGGAAGGATTTTTGTCTGCGTCCTGGAAGATCGACGATTGTTAACGGAAAGATAACGGGTACAAACCGAGAGTCACTTGGGCCACTTTAAATATAGCTTTACGAGCGTGAGGGTAGATACGCATCGAGCAAGCGCGTGACGCTACGTCTTAAGGTACTCGGCCTTATTGCGAAACATGCCAAACAGAAGTAGTTGCGGTAACATTCGCGTGAGATAAAGGATTAATTTTATGGGTAATCTATCCACCTATGAGCCTAACGATAGCGGGTTATTTTTGAACTTGTCAGAAACGAATTATCGTTATTCTTTATCGAATATACAATAAACGTCATATTGTTACGATCCGAAAAAAAATTGCTTTCCTCGTATGTCTGTAAAATTTAAATTATAATCTGACGGTGCGGCCGTTATTTTCTGCAAGTGGTAGGTACATGGAACGAAATCGTAGAATCATTTTCAAAGTTGTTGCACTCTTCTCAATTATTTCTAGCGACGATCTCGTTTAAAGTTCGCTGGTATTATTGACCAAATGGAACATCTAAGAACGGATTTTACTTTCGAGTATTTTACCGAACTCGCTTCGAAAGAACCATTCCGTAGTATTTTCTTCCACGAAACTGCTTTCGGTTCTGCACCGAGATTCAGATATCTTTAGAATAAGAATGTAAAAACATAGATTATTATTGATCTTCTTACTTATGTATGCCATCTCCAGTTCAAGAGCTATGGCCTTTGACTTTCTCCTCTCTTCTTTGAATCCTCGCTATTATACAATTAATACGAATTATTATAAAGACATAAATCATTTCGAACACTTGATGAAATTCCCCGTGACGTAAAGAACATAACTCGCAGTTTCAGATGCAATTTACATGTGATACTTCGAGAAGGTCACGATAAATAAATGTCGTACATAATTTGCAATTTAAATCGGTAATTGAAATCGGAACGTTTTAAGAACGTTTCGATGCACGTTGCACAAGTTGCACAATGCATCTCATAAAATCACGTGAGAATATATTTTATGAAAGTCATATTGCGAGCAGTTAGCTGTACGTAAGTGTTACGCGTGGAAACATCATTCTCTGAAATGGCCGCAGGGTTAAATGTCTGTATTCTTGGAAAACACATTCGCGTCGCGAAACGTACGTAGCCTAACGAGGTCCCGGGAATTTTGTTTAAACTCGTTGGCCGCACGCTGTCCGGTTGGTCGTTACGGGAGAAACGTGGCCGTAAAACGATATTTGCGTAAGGCTATTACGCCTGCGGTCCGCAAATTCTCACGGAAATGTTCACGGAATGGCACGTCAGGACGGTCGACTTGACAAATGCCGATGATACTTCAACAGTCTTGAAGACGCTGCCACGCGCCATCGGACGATCTACAGTTTCGAAACTAGCGAGAACTTTCCGTGCTACGGAGAAACGAGCGAACCTTGGAGCGGGATTGAATTTTTTGGAACGATCTCCCGACACGAATTAAATGAAGACCTCGGGATTTGAGAATCGATGCCAGTAGACTCTCTTAATAACACGGCAGCGCTCGAGAATTACGTCTTCACGTTCGAACTCTCTTCAAATATGCAATACGGCGTGCCAATAAATGTGGGATCCTTTTCAGAGGGAAACTCGAGGATCTCGCGTGACGAATGCGTTGATATTCCCAAGGGTTCGTCGTACCTTTCGAGAAGATTTTCGGATTTCTTCGCCGAATTCCCGGCGGGGTACGCGTCGAACGAAGGCCGTCTCGCGACGACAAACGAGCGTCCTAGTCGACGTTCCAAGCGATTCTGCCTCACGGGCAACTGCCGGAAGGAACCGCTTTAAATAGGCTTGATTTATTCGGATGATAGTCCGCGACAATCGTGCTTCCTCGCGATGTATCTACCTCCTGTCGCTTTCCTCTCTGTTTCCTGTCCGGCTTTCCGTTCGTTGTCCGCGCTCTCCTCGCAAGCTGCGACCGCTTTTCTCTCGCGAGTCTTCCGTTTCCGAGACGCGCGGAAATGCCCACGGCCGTCTGGTCACGCGACTAGGAGACTGAGATTTTCTACCTGAACGAAATCGATTTGATCGATTCCACTATTGCGCCGAGGACAATCTGGACGTAATTTATTAAAAACATTTTTTCCTCCGTTTCGGTGGGTATTTTCCTCGAGACAGTGATCGATCGTTAACAGTTTTTATCATGGTCGATTGAACGCATCACGGATACGTGCGCTACACCAAATATGTACGATTATTTAACAGCGAACCACTCACTGAACGAATCAACATCGAAACGTTTTACCGAAATTAATGCGCTAATGCCTGAATGGACTGAATTCAAAGCAAATAATTAACAAGATGTTGTGTAGCACGCATCGTTTTAATCTTTGCCGATTTGCACATCGCGCGGAATGCTCTCGAGATCTATGTGAAAGCTGGTAATCGTAAAATGACGGTGTACTTGAGCCAGTAATTCGCGTATTATCTATCCGATTTTCGCAACCTTACCCATAACGTTCCACTCGATTGCAGGGTCTCTCGCGGTAACGAGAATGACCATACAGTTCTACTTGGCTATCGTTCAACTACCTCTCTTCTTCGACGCGCAGCTCTTCCGAAGTGTTACGCCGGTAGAGATGTACTCGCCATTAATTGGCACAATTATTTCCACGATTTCCCCTACGAGCCTGTTTTTCGAGATACACGAGGGACATTACGAAATTACATCCCCGATAACCCCGAGCTTCCACGCCCGGAGACTTTCGACGGAACGGATCCGTCCTCATTATCGTAATTAATCTCGAACGCTCATTCAGCGTGTAATCTGTTGCTCGTTGCCACTTGAACTCGTCGAACGATTATCTCGAGAACTTTTTTCCTCCTTCTGCCGATACTCATTGACGAGGGTGCAAAGCGGAACCCCGGTTTGAGATCGCGCGTCCGTTCGAGCGTTCACAGATAAATAGTCAATGACAGAAACGATTTTACGGGGTGCCTTCGCCCTGCCCTCGTTCAGAGTTCGATATTGTAAGTGGGACGTGAAACCAGATTGTGGTACGCACGCGCACGCACACGAGCAGACTCGTGTGTGTGAACCAGCACGATTTTGGCGTGAGCCGGGTGCTCGGTAAATACTGGGAACGGGCAGCCGTTCGCGAGATTCCTCTTAGCTGACAGCGCAGCGGCGTGACACGCCGAAGACGTTGCCCTAAATTTGAGCCGCCAGTCTCGCGTCCCGGTCGCGCCACCGTTAAAGACGAATTGAGAACCTATCAAAGTCTACCCGCTGCCAGGAACAGGCAAACACTTGATTCGAGTTTAATCCCTCGGTTTTTCACGAGAAAATGTATACTTAATCACAAAAATTATTAAATTTCAAGTCGAGCGCTTGCCATAAAATATTGATCGTTAATCCTGAAACCTGTCCTGTATTCCAAGCGTCAATATCACCGATCACCATACGGTACGGGGTAGAAAGAAGCGTTCGAACCGAACAAACGACTCCGACCGGACGTGCAAAAGTTTTTTGATATCCTTTCGGTCCTGAATCGATGATGAAACGCCGCTCTGCTATAAAAGTCGCTGCAAACAAGGAGAAATTTCAGTCCGGGAAGTTTACTGTCGGTGCCAACAGGTGCACACTATCTGTTGGCAAGTTATTATACTTCAACTTCCTGCCTACGTGCAGTCTTTGAAAAAACCGTCGTGCTTCCTTTAAACAAATACACGCGAGATACGTCGACTTCTCGCAACAGATATTCTACCGAAGAGTTTTATCGAAAGAATTTGTTCTCGGGACAACTTCTGAAATCCTTTTCAAGGTGAAGCGGGAATCTTCTCGCGTCGCGCGTTAATACGTAATACGGGAATTTCCTGTCCTGAGATTGGCGACGATCCAGTGTCGTCAGGGTCGACACGGTTCCCCGTGCCTCTCCAGATTACCATGAATCATCTCCCCTTGCAACCGTGCGACGCATACATTTTGCAACAGCGTTTCGCAACCCCGAGCCGAATCCTCAAAGAAATAATGAAGCATCGCGCGGTAGCTTGGAAATAACGTTTATAGCTGGCAGCGAGGGATTTTTCTCTTTCGTCCCGCCGCGGAACGAGGCGACGCGACGCGCGAGGCTCATAAATCAAACGAGCACAAAACGGTCTAGTCCAGAGCGGTGGCGGTGCATATCGATTGCACAAGGGAAGCAGTCTTCGTCGGTTCGCTGTCGTTGATTCTCGATTCCGGAGTCTGGTATCCGAAGCAGTTTCACAGTGGGAACGAGAATATCCGTCGCGGCAGCCTGTGAAAAGTCCCGCTCGCGCGAAAAAAGGGATTTAAGCCTTATACGCTTACGCACCAGCCGCCGGCTGTGAGATGTTACAAAAAGATGCGACGCGAGAATACCCGGATGGATTTCTGCCTCCGTTATTCAGCTCGTCGAGGATTACCAGTTTTTTTTTTATCAGGAGGACATTCCGTTTCCACGGGCTAACGCGGAATTCCTCCCATTTACGGGTGAATCGCGTCGAGCGAGGAACATCTCGTCGGATGAAAAGTTCCGCGCATCGATTCATCCCGATTTCTGCGAGAATCGGTCGGGGCGACCATCGCGTACCTAAAACGTCGATCTCGCCGGGTAGACCGCCTACGCGACGTTCGCCGATATCCTCGTGAGGCGCGCTATTTCGCGGGAAGGATCCGCTCGGATAAGGAAACGAATAACGGGGAAGATGAAGTCGCGCTCACGGATCGAAAAGGGTCGCAGGATAAAGGACGGAGGATGCAGAACGGAGGGATGGAAAACAGAGGTCGGAGGACGCAGGGTGGCGGTGGGCGCAGCATAGGAGTGATCAATACTACCCGTACACCCCAAGTTCCCAAGCACCCAAAGATGGGAACGGGACGCGCGGAAGACACGATTTTCCGTAAGATCTCTCGCCGACAGCCGCGCCGCTACCGCGAACACGCGAAACCGCGGATGCGGGACGCTAATGATCGCGGTGGGCATGAATACGATTCGGAAAATGTTTAACGTCGGCGCTACTATGATATCCTGCGGTTTGGTAATAACGGCTGCGTTTAGGCGCACTAATGAACTCCAGCCAGGCGCCACTGCCGATGCCCTCGAGCAGATATTCTAACTGGTATTCTGTACCGTGCCACGAAACATCGAGCTCGCAGATGCTCGACGTGCCTTTAAACACAGCAGTTTTAACGTGCTTCGCGAAGTTCCGCTAAGTATACATCGTTAATATTATGAAAATTAGATCTGAGCCGCTGGATGAAATGTAGCTTGAAATATTTGTGATATTTACTTACGCACGAGTACGTGATGTACGTCGTTACGATTTGAAAACGTTGAATTCTTATCTTTACGTTAATTTCAGTGAATTACGATTCGGATTATTTTAATCTAATAAATGGAGGTCGAATATATTACGGAGATTACTTCGGTACCAGAAATTCGTGCGCTTTTCCTGATTTCCACGGAAACGGATCGGATGAAACATTCACGGTAAGTAAGGCTACTTCGTTAGAAAGTGACTCGTTTCCATGGAAGAAGGAATTTTCAACGGATCCGGAAACGCTGAGAGCTCTCGCGGTTCAAGTTATCGTTCACAGCTCGCGGATCGAAATCCAAGAGCGTGTAGCCGACGCGGGAAGCCAAAATAATAAAGCGGGTTAGAGGGGAAAGGCAGAGGGTGGACGAGGATCCCGAAGAAGAGAGACGGACATAGAGCAACCCGTTGTTCGGCCGTGCGTGACTGGGAGCTGTTAACCTGAACAACGAGTCGCACCATCGATAGCCCAGTGACTTCGTTTCTCTGCATACCGACGAACGCGCATAGACGCGTTGTCGTTGCATCGGTCACCGGCTGACCGTGCACGGACGCCAGCAGCGAAGAGGATTGAAACCCCTCGGCAAACATTGTTCCCGATTCTGTTTTTACGTCAACCGGTTTACGGCCGGGGACAAATAGGTGTAATGGGCGCGAGAATCTTCTATGCGATCGTGATGCATCGCCGATGCGACTCGACTGTTTATCCTATGCCACACCCTTCCGACCTCGATTGTTCCATTCACGTTTGGCGCTCTCCGTTACGTGCTACTTTGTCCTCACTTCCCCCCCGTAGTCTTATTTTACGCGAAACTCGATCTCGAACGCACGAGGCCGACAGTGACGGACGTTAATCCAGTTTCCGTTTCCGTTGCTTCTCGTCTGACTGAGGCCGCATCACTGGTCGGTTTAATCGAGTTTTAAGCTTCCCCGGAACGATGCGCACACAGCCAGGCCTGAAACGAGCGAGTCGTGACGAGAGTGGTAACTAATTGTGAATTCGACCTGTCTCGCCGACACGGGATAACATCTCTCATTAGAGGCACACTTGTATCCGCCACCCCTTTGCCCAGCGAAATTCTTCGCTACAAACGAACTTCAAATTAGTTCGGGACGTCAATAGTATTTGCAGAATAGCTCATTAGTAGCGCGTTTATCAATTTCCTCTTTTCGATCTTCCGTCGAAGACAAAGGGGTTTTTACGAAGGGTGTCGCGCATGCGAAAAAATGGATCGGTCGCGTTTAACGCTTTTCAATACTCGCTGTTTGTCTCGAGAAGGTGTATATTGTTCCCGTTATGTTCGACGCGAACTAGGCCAAACGTCGAGCTAATCTTATTCTTCATGGTTCCTCTAAGCCGGCGAAGTTTTCGCCCGATGAAAACGAGACTTCTCTGTAGATCCGCATAATCTCCAGAGGCGAGGGTTCCGAGAGTTCGTTATCGACGATTCGATTTCGCGGCTGGTCGGCCGCATTTATCGTATCGGTTCGCTCGTTTCGGTAGCGGAGGATTCCTTTCTTCCGTGAACGTCATCCAACGCGACGCGGGCACGGTGCAATGCAATTTAGAGACAGGAAAAATCGGCAATGGATCGGAAGGAAATATTGCTGAGCGTTACGTTACAATCCATTTCCATGCACGGTAGAACGTAAAAGGCCGAAATCCGATATTTTAATGCCGGTGGAAAATGATTCCCGTCCGGGTCAATACACGCATCCGATTAAAATCATCCGAACCGCCGCGAGGGGCTGTTAGCCCTGGACCCGGTCAGAAATTGCAATTTTTCACTGAAACTGCTCCTCGAGAAATCTCATTGGAGTTTCAATGAGCCGCTCTTATCGGCGTTATTACTCTGTCGCTCGGACTATCGTTGCCATTACCCCGCCTCGTCGAGAAAAATCGAATCTCTTTCTTTTCTTCTCATGAGCTCCATGAAAAGTAAAAGAAAAAAATACCGCGTTTAAGGGGTATCCTTCTTCTATGAAGCGGCAATGAATTCTTTGCGGGAGAGAATTCGAAATTGTTTTACTACATGAAAAGTAAAAGAAAAAAATACCGCGTTTAAGGGGTATCTCTCTTCTATGAAGCGGCAATGAATTCTTCGCGGGAGAGAATTCGAAATTGTTTTACTACATGACAATTAAAAGAAAAAAATACCGCGTTTAAGGGGTATCTCTCTTCTATGAAGCGGCAATGAATTCTTTGCGGGAGAGAATTCAAAATTGTTTTAATACATGAAATATCGTTATTGTGTCATTCGCGATAAAAATCGTACGGGGCAGATTCACGATGACACGATCGTGCGTGTCTGATTTCAGATTGCGACCAGTCGATCGATAAAGCGCATAATTTATTTAACCGTTACACGAGAACCGGATAACCGTAACTGTGAATTAAACGAACGTAGCGTATATTCGATCACAGTTTCTCGTCCGAGTTGCATTTCGTTAGCCACGTTCCCTCAAAAATAGGGTGGCAGCCCGTAACCTATGTCCCAATTACACGTTATATCTATGAGAAATAGTACCGTATAAAAACGTGAATAATATTTTATACGCGCGTCAGTAACTAATGCGCAATACGTTTTTGCGTTACGTGTAAATTGACATTTAAATTAGGATGTACGGGTTTTTACTCTGACATACCGTTATAATCATAAACGACTGCTTTATGTTATCTGAACGCCGTTCAACTCTACCATCGTCATTAGCAGGTGTATTATCGTACTATATAAGTACACACTTTTTAATGGCTCGTTGCTTCGCTTCAATATTTGCTATCTCGCATTATTGATTATCACACGAGGCGCTAATTTTTTTTTCTTATCTAAATATTTCATAGAAGTGGACGTTTTTATTCTGCTATTAAACGATTTATAACTACGTTATTTATGCCACGTTATCATCCATCGTTTCTGACACGTTCCACGGATACCATTTGTATTTTTATTTCCCGTGGGGCTTCTCCATAAATAAGTAAATAAACGAGAAATCGTGGGTGCGCGCAAATTCGGGGACAGACCGAATCCATGAATCCTCGTCGAGGAAAGCTTAACCTCTCGCCTATTTTTTATCTCGGGAAAAATCTATCAAGGCGTTAGGCGAGTGGATTTAATTAGAGAAGTTTCGCGGTCCGCGCAAAACAGAGACGCGGCTCATTCTACTTTCGTTCCCGTCATCCTCAATAGGTTCTCGTCGACTCCTCTTCAAAACTCACTCTCTCGAGAAGTTGCGCCGTTTACCATTCATTCTGTCGTGGCTCTAACTTTTTTTACCCCTGTTTCCGCAAAGAAAAATGAAGAACCGCGCAGAGGTGCAAAGATCCTCGCTGTTTTTCGACGCTTCTCGAGCGTAATTACAGATACTGGCAGAGCACTGGCAACATTTCAAAGCGGTTAGATCGCATTAGATCGCGCTTTACGCGTAAATTTGGTTGATTTTAGAGCCGTCGACCACTTTCAGACTCGCGCAGCAAACCAAAATTGTTTTCGCCGAATGAATATGCGCCCCTCGTCTCTTCGATCGTGACGACGCGTTCGAACGTAGATTCGGGTAAAATAAAATACGACGCGATACGATGCTTTCTTTCTAGATCCATGGCCATAATTGTAGCAACCAATAGGATATCGATTGAGCCATGAAGACACATCAGTTGTGGCTCGTGTCGCATGGAATGTAGTCGTTTGAAGAAACACAACATCGCGTTACCAGAGAAGAAGAAAAAAAAAAGGGAACAGAGAAACAGTTCTGCTTGTCGAGGAACGAAAAGTTTGCGGAACAGAACGACGACATCGCGACAGGCAAATGTCCTCGTCGAGCTTTGGCAAAAGCCCGTCGACGAGCCACTCACGCGAAACGCCAGGAAACAGAGGTACGAAGAAGCGAGGCGACGTAAGATGTTGCTGTCTCATCGCGGTATCAATTTCACGATAAAACTCGACTAAACCCGAGGAAACAAAGAGAATCTAGTCAATCCGCCGTAACCCTTGGCTGTGTTTATCCTCATAATCGTAATCGATAGTGTTCAGTGATATCGTCTCCTCGACCTGAGCCTTCCGGCGAGGCTCAAGCGAAACCGAATAGAGGCGTGTAAAAGCAAGAAGAGGAGTCAACGACGAAGGCGCCCGGCCAGAAGAGACGACGTCAATATTAGTTATAGTCAAGCGATATACACGAAAATAAGGAGAGAGTCATCTAGATATCGCGTAGTACCAAAGGTAGCGAAGTTCGATAGAGGGAGAAAATATTTCGAATACGCGTACACGTACGTATCAATCAAAACGTAGAGTTAAATACCTCCCGTTTCAAATTGAATTCAACAACAAATCCGTGTGATCAAGAAGCAATAATAATAATAGAAGAAGACGTTAATCGTTTTACTCGTAATAATCTGGTGCTCGGCTGTGGTTTAACTGTGCGCGATCGATCGACGAACACGTGGCTCGTGTTCTGCCCGTTAAAAAGTTACCGATCGAACGGAAGAAGAGAGTGCAACGACAGAATGGCGTTCGCAGCGGCAAGAATGATCCTTAAGGACAAGCGGCGGAAGGCCAGCAAGGAAGACTTCGCGCCTAGAAACAGGAGCAAGGTAACCGCTGCGAGATTTCAATCTAAATACGAGCTAACATCGGCCATTGTATTTTTTTTCTTTTCACTGGCAACCGATATCGCGTTGACGTTTCGTGAACTCATTATAAAAATGACCGGTAGACCCGTGAGATGTCAGCGAGGAAAGATTTTCAGGACAGATCCCGACGTTCCTAATTAGCCAAGAGTCGAGTGCGATCAGCTTGAACACCTTTCGTCCCTGGTTCCCCAACTTTGTTCTTAATACACTTTAATCCGTTCTCTTTTTATCGCTTATACGAAATCCTCGTTAACGAAATCCTCGGAGGGCATGTCTGTTTCCGCTAGGCGTAACTTTCGGAGGAGCGTAACGAGCGTCTCGATGATTTTAAATCGAATCGAATCTCTTTTCTTGCGAAGAGATCGCGATTTAATCTCGCGAATAAAAAGCGACGATCAAAGGGAAACTCGAAGCACCGGTTCTGACGCGTTGCAAATTCTCGAACCGCGAAATGTCCGCATGAATCTCGTCTCGGCGAGCCTCGTGCACGGCCAGCAGATTACGTAAATACAATTGACGGCGCGCAAGGTGTCGGTGCAGACGCCTGGAAGACCGGAAAAGGATTGCGAGCCAGGCGAGGCAGGCTCGTGAGCGCAGGGTGCATTCTAATGAGGTCGACCGCGTGTTAAATGCACGCTGTTTAATAGGATAATGTTCCTTCCACTCCCGCGTGTACAGCCGCCGCTTTACGACTCGCTTGAGAGAATGATACAAATTACACCGATATCAACGACATACAAAAAATATGCTTACGGACTTCCGTCGAATGATAAAAATACGTTCAAAGAACATGCTGAAATAAACTCATAAAGAGATATCTTAATTTCATCTCCGTTGCCGTTACGCAACGTGAATGCAAAATCTGTGAAAAGGGAAACGTTAGAAATTAACGTTCCTGGCATGTAATCTATCAAAGTTTAACTGGAATCAATAAGCATTGACGCGAAGCGACGACAAGAAAATCCGTTACTAAATTGTGTTCCGCAACGAATCGGAAATGAAATCCGCCTCCGGTAGACGTTGAACTTTTCTAGATTCGTTGCTCGCCTTTTTCGCTTGAATATAAGCCTCTTCCTTGCTTCCTGACTCTAATTAAGACCTTATGGATGATTGGCCGCGTAATTACCGACGTAGTACCTGTCGAGTAATTATCGACTCGCGATTCAAATTTTTGCTCCGGAAAGCGCACGAAGTAGCGCTCCCGAATGTCTGACCAATGCGAGGATACTCTACTGAATCTTGGTACCGTATGATGTACAGCCTCAGGGTATACAATCTTACGATATATAATCTTACGGTATACAACCTTTCGGGTCCCGACCGAGCCCGAGGTAAATACCCGACACGACCCGAACCCGAAATTACGGATACCTGCCCATCCCTACGTACATACATGTATACGTGTAACATGCAATATTGATCTATGTTACATTTTTCCCGAACAGTCTTTATCTGCGAGATTCTATATGATCGTATAAAGATTCCACGGTTTCTCGATATTTTCTAGCTTCAACTTAAAAATTATTATGGAATATTCTCGATTTTTAGCAGATCACGTACCGTAACTTCAACGCGATAATCTCGAAATCCTTCAACAACGTGTAACCCAAACCAACCGTACCTCAATGCTAGCGTCTACCGTTTTATCGCGTCTCGTATACGTTAACCAGGCCGTTTTGCTAGCCGTAACTTACCGCCGTTTCTGTTATCGGGGTTCCGTACGCGACGCCCGCATTACACACACTTTCTCGCCGGGAACAGTCGCCCGATGCATTTTCAGCCGAGAAGAAAACGTACGACGCCGATGCAAAATACCACGCGATGAGACTTCGTAAAAGATTCAATTATTTAATGACCTCGCGCGAATATGCATATTTGGTCGTAACGCGCGGACCGACCGCGGCTCGGCGTCGAACGTGAACACGCTCCGCGCCAAGCCGTAACAACAAATTGCTCCCCAGTTGCGTAATTGTTTTGCAAATTTTCGCCTGGCTACGCGTCCGTGGAAATATTCACCCGTGTCCATCGCGGAACTCCCACGGCGGGATTCCAATTAGCGAGCGTTTACGGCTGACCGGAATTTTAATGATCTATGGACTTGACTTCGTCCGTTCCGTTTTTCGCTGTTCGCCGAACTGCCACGCTGGGCCGTTGTTGAAATCTTTCGCGCGCACGCAAGCGATTAAATCTGCACCGCGACTCGGTTCGATGCGAATAATTAAGAAATTCGTGGTAAACCCTAACTTCGTATCGCGAGCGATTTCGCTGGGTACGCGACGCGCGTCGCCCTAAAAAGATTGCTCCTCGACGCGACGTCAATGTGTCATCGGAAATCGATAACGTAAATGTTCGATGTTTTTCCTCGGGCTGTGTTTCACATTTTCGAAAAAAGCTCTCGATGCACTCACCGGCAATCGGGTCAGATTTCGCCCGATGACTTCGCGCGACGAAAAAATCATGGCACAATTTCGTAGCATCGCGTCGTTCTCCGGAAGCGTGCGAGTGGAAGGTGAAGTGACGGCAGCGTAGACTGCCTTTATTTTTGAGCCGAGAAAAAATTTCAATGACGCCTTCGCCCTCGTGCGCGCTTCTCGAGATTAGATGTCAGTAAAATAGATCGTGATTTCGCTACCCCATCATGGTTTAATTAATTGGGCGGCGTCCGTATAGAATATAGAACGCGTTACGCTTGAACGGCATAACGAGCGAATCATTGACTGTGGAAACGCTCGAAATGTACACGCTGCCAACGCATTCTCGAGCATCCCACGTCTTAATCATTGAATCGTCCGAAGATGGAGCTTTAAGAGAAGGTACTCGCCTGGAAAGAACATCGTTTAGATTTCTTGCACAATGCCAATGATGATTAATCACACATTTTCCAAAGAGCATGCTGTAACGATAAAACAACTTCTTTCGTTTATAGAACGCTCACTTGCACCTAGTGAAATATTAATTATGCATAGAGCGTTGTAGCTACTTCGAATTCACAGAGGGATTGATTCACGTTCAAGCGATCCGTACGAGTCTCTCCCCTTTGCCAGAGAAATAGCCACTACCTGTGCCCATTTCTATCGGAACTTTTGATCGAGGTTTGAAAAGAGGTTTCAGTAATTGCTCTCTGATCGGAAACGTTCAATCCTCATATCTAGCCGCACGTGAACTCTATACTTGCATACTTTTCACGTTCATCCGTCACATGCTCAGTTGATCACGAATCGCAGAAATGAATAAGCATACAAAAAGAAGGGAGAATTACTGAAAGCCTAAACCTTTAATTTTTGCTGAATCGATCAAGTTAATTTTCACGTATCGATCTGAAATTCATTTGACGGTACGATATTTGAAAAAAGTATTTCGATCACGTGGAAACGTTATTGTGTATGCGAACGAACAGAGGGGTTTCTCGATGCCGCGTAAAAGGAAGGGTTATTTGACGAGTGAGACGAACCAGCTCGTTACCTTTGACAAACGGAGCTGCGGCCCAATTAAAAACAAGGCTAATTCTTGAGCGAACGGATAAGTCGCGGCCTACGAAACATCGCTATTCCTCTATTTTTGACGGCAAACGCGATGCATGTACTTTCCTCCAAGGTTATCTGCGGAGAGTGCATGTTTGTTCGAGCCGTATTTACAGCGGTCGCGTAAATGGTCACGGAGCAAGTACAGACTAACGTGGATCACAAAGGAAGAGACCAGAGAGCAGCCTATGTAATATGTAATTACCTTAATTGGGATTGGTCGCACGAAAACGCATTATGGTAATTGGCCTCGACGAACCCTCGAGCGAACTGCAACATAACCTGACATAGTTTCGATAAGTTTCGAGATTCATGTGGACAACGCGATCTCGTCGCAGCGACGCGCAAATTTCGCGGAGAATCAACACGAACCCTTTTTCTTCTGTCCTCTTCTATCTTTGCCATGACATTACTCTAACTGTCTTTCCGCTTCTCCTAAACTGCTTTAGTTGTACAAAAAAAAAACAACGAGTCCAACGAATGTCACCATGAGAGACACGAAAACCGAGACACCGAGAACTCACGCTATGCTGTCGTATGTGTTCAGTGTGCACTGCTGTTTGATACGCTGTATACTACCATGATACCGTGCCTACAGATACGACTTTAACGTTCGATTCGCGTACCGTCGTCGTAGCTAGCAGGGAACGCTCTCCATTATCTTTCACGATGAATTCGGATCACTCGCGGAAAGTATGTTCCCCGCTGGCACGTTACTATTTTAACAACAACGTTCTATCCCCTTCCGTAGGTGTTGCAACTAACTAAACGCCAAGATACTGTATCTCTGTAACTCTGACCCACCTCTATTCTAACGCTCGTTACTGTCACGTACCCACGTTGTTACATGTGACCACATACGTATTCTATGTATTTATTATCTGTTACCATATCTCTATTTGTACTTTTCTAACTGCAGTGTGTGGTGATTGGTGACCTGTACTGTACTTGTGTTTACAGGCCCGCAGCGCCAGTACAAGTAGCTTTAGAAGCCTGAGCCAGGTACATACCAAAAAGTGACATAATCAACATATATAATATATATAGCTGAGAGATTAGTTGATACTAGCTACCATAATTTAGCTGGACATTAGCTAGACACTTAGAACTCTAGACACAGTAACTTGCCCTCGTGCGTAGATGCGTAGAACACGCGGGTCTACTATCGCGTCGCGTCGCGTTCCAGTTTCCGGTTAAACCGATAATTTACCGACCCCGTTTAGCTTCCTACCGCGGTATCGCGATCATGATCGCCACACCATTAGCGTTTGAGAGCGGGTCGAATGAACGGCCGCGCGCGATTAATCGACCATAGACGGACGCTTGATCACGGAACAATATGAAACAGTGGGCTCGTTATAGAAAACGTACACTGTGTTCCGTTTCTCGGAGAAACACACGTACAACGGTAGAATACACGGTACACACACATGCATGCCGAAGATTTTCTATTCCCGTAAACTCAGTGACACACGAATGCTGAATGAAGCATGCCACCCTCACCACCTGTATCGTGTACGATGCACGGTATCCAGAGAGAACGACCGATCAGTAGAACTTGCATGACTTTCATCGCCTGCCTTAACCTAGATCTATCTGTTCAACTTGTGTATCCCCATAACTCTCGGGATCCCACTTGGCGATTAGTCGGTTCGTCAGCCACTCGAGACAAAGTAGAAAATGTTCCGTTGTCTCGAGTGGCCGAGGAACCCAATATTCCAACAGAGTTGCGATCCAATCTTAATCTTGACAATGGACACAGATTCATCCGTGTTAATCAACGAGGTTATATCAGTTACTTTGTCGACTGTGGCCACGAATGAATTCGGGTCCACTGCGAGTTTATTATTTTTCTATCTGTCTTACTCGTCTTCTTCCTCTTTTCGACACAGTTCGCGGTGATTCTTAAGCGAAGAGTAACAATGTAAGTAAGTGACCACAACCGATTGCTGACGTTTTAGTAACACGTAAGAGCTCCCCGACGAACGCGTCACAGACTCGATGTCGTCCTACGTAGCGCGTTATCTCGCAACGCGTCGCTATTTACACGTCGAGTGAACCTCGGAAATGAACTTCTCTAGAAAGTTGTGATCGCTTGATCGATCTCGAAATCGCGCCTGCAACGTGTAACACCGCACCCTGGTTGCTGTAATTGCTCCTGTGGTGACGCAATTAGATGATTTTCCTTTTTTTGAAAAGACGCTCGAGCGGATTGAGCACCGAGGACAAAGAGGCCCGAGGCGAGAGGCTTTCGCGTTGGCCCATGTCTTTCATTCGCCGCGTGCGAAGCCTCGGCTCGCTCGTAATTTATTCTTGCCTCGACTTTCAGTCATCGTTTGGCTCGCCCACGGCGTTTCTCTGCGGCTTTGCATATTAATTACGCGTACCACAAGTAGCGAGCCTCTTCGAACTATTTAGATGAACGAGGAATCGTTTTATCTCGAGGCTACTGGACTGCAATGCGAGGAGACGGGGCGTGGTGCCACGGCTGCGCTTTTCAACGCGAATCGAATACCTGGTCGCGGCCGAAAGAAAGAGATCCATCCGGTTACTTGGAATTTCAGATTCTCTGTTTGCCAGGGCACGAGAAATTGTTCGGGTGTGTCGGGTGGGCCGTTTAGAATCGCGCGGCGTCGCGAGTGTTTCCCGTTACGAGAGCCGGCCGATCTATCGTTTCCGGCAGGCCGGGGTGCAGCTAGTGCCTCTCGGCCGATAAAATATACGGGCGCCACGCTGTCGACGCCCGGAGCTACTTTCGCGAACGAACGAGAGGACTCTTTTGGAAACAAACGGGCCAAGAGAGCCCAGCCCCGTCGTAGATTAAGAGGAAGAAAGGTCGGGTGAATGGCATCTTAGACCCTCGTTCGGAGCACCCTTCTCACGAGTAGTAGTCGACAGATATAAAAGCATAGGTGGGGAGGCGGCGAGTGGCTTTGAATGTACCGTGGAAGGCAGTAGGTAGTTCGGAGTTAAGGATGGTTCGGGTTGAGAACTGTACGATCGATAGCCCGGCTGCACCCTCGCCGTTGCTGTTGTCGTGACTGTTACTTTAATTATTAATCGTATCCAATCCGTCCCCTAGCTTCTTTCCCATCAGCAGGTGCAGTGACACGTTCCAAGGTTGCGACGCATCGTGTGTGCTCTGTTCGCTCTTCGTTTACCCATTTCATTGCTTACCTTTACCATCGCACGAGAATTTCCCTCGATTCTCGTTGATCGCGTTAGCTTCAAAGGTTCTGGCAATCATCGTGCATTGAGATTGAACTTGGTATTTTATTGATTGTAATTATCATTCAATTTCCAGTTACTACAATTTTGCCAGAGGCGAACGAGCCAGAGTTGTCTTTCTGCCAGAGATATATTGGATACCCGTCACTCCTGGCAACTCGCGTCAATCGTATCGATACGATTAAATCGACTGCTACCCTCATTCACGCATCAACGATTGCTCGCGCGCTCACCGCACCTATAAAAACCTCCGAGGTTCCCATCAAACGAAACGATGGACGGTGGGTAGGTAGGCACGCCTTTCAATGGTCACCGACGTGGAAAACTCGTATAAAACGTCGCGAATAAAGATGTTAACAACGTTGCGGGTATAAAGACGTAGACGGAATCCAGGTCGCAATTATTGTAATTGCTCTTCAGGCTCGCTGTACCTTTTTCTCGTTGCTTACCGTTCTTTCGTGGCGAAACGCGATTCAAATGGTCACTTCAACGAAACTCACGGCGTTCCCTAATAATTCTAATGTCGTCGTTAATTCCGAGAAGGCCGTCGAACACAATAGAAGCACGAAATGATAACTCGAGAACAAATCTAGCGGTAACCTTCAGGAGCACCGGCAAATAACCCTACAGGTATCGTGATACTCTGTATCCTGGTATCGGATGAACGAGAAAAAATAGACTCGAGGTAATTTCCACCGGCTGAAAAATCAAACTAACCGATCACTCCTCCGTATATATTTTACTTTCCCGATACTCGTTTTCATTTGGGTCGACCGTGATCCTTTGTGACCGGACGGTTCATTTGCATCGTTCCTTTGAGTCCTTGAATGCATTTTTACACGAACTTCCAATTCTCGCGGGTTCACCTACGGGGGTATAGCTTTTCAAGGGCGGTAGCAGTCGGCCCCAATTATTGATCCTTGGGAACCCGGCTTCCGGGTCTCGCTCGCAAACACTCGGACAAAACTTGAGTGGGTGAAACTGCTGGGGCCAGACCTGGAGCCGTGGAGTCCTGGCCGGAGGAGAGAGGAGCGAGAGAGGCGAGGTAAAAGCGAAGGCAGGATGCCGAGCGGGTAAAAGCTCGAAAGCGGGGCATGGAGCCGGGATGGGTGGCGATGGGTGTTCCTACCCGTTCCTCCAGGATCCTGACCCGTTAGCTCCCACCCCATTTTCCTTCTTTCTCCGTGACAATTCTGACCTACAGATTTCGTGGCTTCCCTCGCATCGTCGTTAGAATGTCATCAGAGGATATAACGATTCCAACTCGTCATTGTTACCGTCATCGACCAATGGAAACGCGGTTTCACGCATCGATTACCGTAACTTGTGAAATTCACTTTACACGACGCCCGCGAATCTTCAACGATGAAACGCAAAGGTTCGAGCTAGGAATATATTCGCATCCACCGGGTTCTATCGCTCGGGCCGTATCCATTGTCTATAACCTCGATAACCAGGCCGGTACGTATATGCACAACCAGGGGCTGTAAAGCTTATGAGACCTCGGACGTTGTCGCGAGTCGATGCCCGGATTTTGATCGAGTAAGTGGCCTTCACGGAATTCGAACATGAGCCGGCCGCACGCTCAGCGATTTGCTCGTCGGAGATCCTTGATTAATACCCTTTATAAGTTCGCCAGGATCGGGGAGACAGGAAATTATTAGGCGCGTCGGTCTAACGGGTGTCGGGCAAAATTCGGGGACACGAGCCTCGTTACCGCTACGAATCGATCCTATTGGGAGTTGTTCAACTTCCAAGGAGGTTCCTTCCGAGCTTCTACCGTCTCTCGTCGATTCATCGCGCGAATCGTGGAACACTGGCTGTCCACGAATTTCACGAGCAGATCGGATCGAAATACAAAAGCACCTCTTGCACGATCGTCACAGGTATCGTTTAATCGAATACTTAATAAATTTTAAACAATGTGAGTGAAATGAAGTTTCGTGAAATCTCGTTGATCCCTTATGAAGCGAATAAATATGCATTCGATTTTCTCTCCGTGAGGTTTCAATTTCGATAGAGGATTTCGACTTCAATTTGACGTCCAACCACGATCAATATATCGCAGCGGGAAAATGCAGGCGCTTCTTTCACGTAAGACGGTGAATATGTGGCCAGGTTTAATCGCCGGTCATCATTTCCATGAATTCTGGAAAGTAAAAATTAACAAGGTTAATCAGCCGCGTTCATTCGATGAATAGGAGAGAGGAGCAGACCCCATTCGGTCTTTACTTGGGATGGGAACACGCGCGAACGAATGGAAAATCTTAAAGATTACCGCGAGAACCGGTACCCTTTCATTTCACTCTAGGAGACCGTTTCCCTTGGAGCGCAAATAGGTCATATCCTTGCGCCTTTATGCAGCCTCCTTGAAGTTTTTTGAAAGGAGCATTGAAAGACCGGTATTAAGACGTTCGGGGTTTAATCAAGCCCTCGTACGAGCCATCGTAACAAGCTACATAGAGGCCTCGGAAAAAGCCAAGAAAAAAGCTGTGCTCGATATCGTAACTTCGCGTTTGGATCGCTTCCGCGCAGCGTATAATAGTATGTTACGTAATTAAGCTGGATCGTAGATAATGGGAACGCAGGAGCGATGTTATTCCGCGGTGGCACGCGTTGAGAGTCGGACGGGATTTGGGAATCCGCAGCTTGTTAGCGAAATGAGATGCTCACCGTCAAAGTCGACGGTGCCGGAGCCGTCGGTATCAATTTCAGCGATCATCCCGTCCATTTGATCGGGCGTTATCTGATCGTCTAGAGCCGCGAGAATCTCTCGCAGAGAGCTCGTCGGAATGTAACCGTTCCCTTCCTTGTCGTACAACCTGAAAGCTTCTTTGAGCTCCTTCTGCAACGCCTCGTCGTCCTCCTCTTGGAAGTGGCAGGCCACCCGATAGAACGACTCGAAATTCAATTTACCGCTACCTGAAAGCACGAACAGTCAAACAATTAAAAAAGGAAGAAGCTACCCTATTTTCTCGCGGTGACTCGGCGACAGTGTAAACAAGTTTCCTGTCCGCTCTCCTCGTTTCGCGGCCGTTTCTCGTCAGCGGGGGAGGCGCGTATCCGCGATAATATAATATGTACTTGGTAACTTTCCAAACGGTTCCGGGAGGATTTTAAAATTTATGCCGGCCGTCGAAACGCAATGCCGATCGGTCCACGGATTCGCGCCGTCGGCTGGATGTCTCGACGAGAAATTAGATCAGGAATATTTGGGTCTGGCTACCCGGATGAAACGCGAGAGGGTGACGGTATCCGCATAATAACGCGTGTTGATAAAGACCAGAGCACGTTGTCCGCCAGGGGGATTGTCTCGATTTCGGGATGAGACCGAGAGAGATCAAGGTAATTCTCTGTGTCCGGCACGGTGTCACGGATCGTCGTCACGGTTAAGTGCTCCTCGTTCGAACATCGTAGAGATGGACACGGTGGCTAGAGTAGCTTCGATCGCGGCTTCTTGTGCAACTCGGTTTCATCGTGACGGTGGCCACCGATTTGGCCATTTTCAGCTGCCAGGGACATAATTAACATGTACGATGGCCTCCTACACCGGGCACAATTTCTTTTACTCAATTTTCCTATTTCATCCAGTTTACGAATGACTATATAACTAGATTGAATTGTATAAAAATATATCAAAGCTAGAACATCACAAATAAATGATAAACGAAATCTTTATCTCAAATGAATTTCTCTAATTCGTGATCTGTCACATATTCATACGGGAGAGTACAAAGGGAATCCTCATTTCGAGATTGCGAAACAAGGGTCACACTTCATTACGGAGGATTAATGAAGGAAGCGCGGCCCTATACTTTGATATCAGTGGACCTTTTTAACCTTGCTCTCAGACATGCAGCGGCGGGTGACAACTCTTTGAGCGACGCAACTTTCACGGAAAATATGATTGGTCTCAGGGTGGGCCGGTAGTCGATGATACACGCGAACACGGGAACGGTGAAACACGAAAAAAGTAGACTGAGGAAAAGTAACTCCGGCTCGACCCAATTCTTTTTTACGATAAAAAGGAACCCACGACGGTAAGCACCGAGAAAGGTATCTTCGTGGAAATCTTGAAAGAGATCATTCTTCCTTTTTAAGGGAGCTGGCCAAAGAAAATGTTAACGCGTGATATCCGCCGTTTGAATAAGCCTGTCGATGATAAAAGGCGTGTTCGTCTAGCCGCGGTGCGTTCGATCGTTTCGCCACGGTCGCGTTTAAAATATATCCATAGCGCCGGGCAATCTTATGGAAACGCAGTTAGAAAAATAGTAGCGAAAGTTAATATAGCCGGGGCTATTAAAATTGATCAGGGTAAGACTTAAAGTCTCGACGGGGAAATTGGTAGGCGAACTTTCCGCTGCGTTCCGTTCAGCTTTCGTTACCTCTATACACGTGCCTCCCCGTGTCTCGACTATTATATCATGAATTATTTGGCCCCGTTCGGTCGAACGAAGCCATCGATCCCGGGAATAGCAACGCCGGTCCAAAAAGTGCCATAGTACACGCGGAGGACGAGCAATTTCTTAAAGCTCTGCCCGGCGAAAGAACGATACAAACACCTATACACACCTTCCTCGTCCTCCTGTTTGAGAAGTACCTCGAGATCGTGATCGTCGAAGGTGTGCCCCAGGGTATTCAGAATGGTTCTCACTTTTTCCTTCTCGATGCGACCGGACTTGGTCGAGTCGAACATGGAGAAGGCTCTCCTGAGCACTGTAAAATAACAACGGAAACGACGTTACTATTTTCTTGCGATCGCTATTCTCGGAGTTTGAACGCGACAACTGGGGATTCAGAATTAGATCGATTTTCTGGAAAATTTTATGCCCGTGTGGACGCTGGATGCACGATCACGCGGCGCATCTCTGTTTATTTATACGAACGGGCCAGCGAGCGTTGCGCATTAAAATATCGAGGCCGGAGTCAATCGAGGGTTTATTTTGCGATAGGGAATCGGGATTGCGCAACTTGCGCGCCACGTCGAACCGTGACGCGTTCCGCTCTGCGGTACGGAACGACAGTGACGCGTGGGCGGCCGAGAGGTAACCGTGGACGTAACGTTTTTGCGAAGCTTCGCGAGAGACTCGTGGTACTCGCCGCTGGACCGTCGCATCGTTTCGACGCGGAAACTCAGGTTCCGCGCGCGAGCAACAAATCTTAATGAGTAACCGCATCCCGTTGCGTCGACTCCTTTGAAGTCGGCTCGTGTAAAATCGCGGCCCGGCTGCAACCTGAATGTTTAAAACGCGTGAATAAACTATGCTCCTTGACGCGTCTGGTATTTAATGAAACGTGGACGGTGCACCAGCCCGTAGAATCTATTTGTACGCCCGTCTCGCGTTCGCCAATTGCCACGCGCGTTTCACATACTTTTGACCTGTTCTTCATCCTGAAACAAACGGTAAAGACGCGTGTAAATCCTCTGTCGTACACACTTATCGTTAACTGTTCACTTCGGAAACGGCAGCGGCCCGTGCGATACCGAAAGATTTTTCGATTCCTCGTCTATCAATTATTCTGAACGTACAAAATTGATTATGGAATTTCTGGCGTCGCGCCAAGCTGACCGATCCGCTGCCGTTCCAATACGGAATCCTTAGATTAAAACGGGTTCCCGTGTAACAACGCGACACAACCGCGATTAGCTCGACGACACTTAATTAAGAGATATTGGACTAACCATCTTCCGCGGCGGTTCGTCTGCGATGAGCCGTGCGTCCCTTTCGTACCTCGGTACTAATGGTTTATCTCGTCTGGATATCTTTTATAAGCTCAGCTAGCACGCATGGAAGGGGAGAAGAAGGAATTTCTCCCATCCCTACCTGCGAACTATCGAAATTCACGGCTTCACGCGGCGCGGAAAGACGACGCCAGTCCTCGCTGCTATAATGCTACGGTTCTCCGTGAAAACGGTTAACCGATAACGCGGCGAAAAATGGAGCGGCGTCAGGATCTCAAGGCTGCGTGTCAACCGGCTTACGCGAGGGAACGAAATCGGTTACGAAGAATTTCATCCCCCTCGTTCCAACCGAATCTCTTAAAACAGTTTTCCAACTCGGACACGGATTATTCGCGTTAAAGCTTCCGTCGCGTTCGAAGATTTGTAACGTGCAATAGAGAGCGGGCGAAATGCGATTCGCCACGCGAAAAGTATTACTTAAAAACGCAGTTATAAATATCGTAGGTTGTTTTCTGTATGGATCGGAGGGCCTGCCAAAAAGTTTTAGGGAAAAAGCAATAAAATTTTCGTAGACCGCAAACCGCGGTTGTAGGAGGCTGCCGGAGAGAACGCGCCGACAGTGGCGGAAAGAGGAAGGTGGGGATGCTGCTATTTCAAAACATTCCAGACTATGATACTACCGCTTTCCATTCAACTACCACACGGCTCGGCCACAATGTATATCGCCAATTCTTTTTATTGGTTACCAAGAAATTTAATATTCCTCGGCTTACATGAATTCACGAAATTGTTCTTCGAGAGAAATATCTGATGCCGGCGCCTAGCGCGATCGAATCGAAAAAGATCCTCCCGTATACAGGCGTTCTTAAACGATCAATGAAAATCCCTGTACAAATCGCCCTCGTCGAAGCGGTATTTGTTTTTTTACATAAATATTGCGTAACGATGCGATCTTGTTTTTTACTCGGAGAAATAAGAGCGCCGCGCGGTGCTTCACCGAGTTTTTACCCGTCCCCATGGCTCGGTGATATAGTACTTTTCGTAAGAACGCGGTAGACGGCGGACTCTATAATTATCTCGTCAGTGCCACCCACGCGAGGCATGCCAACTCACCGTTGAATTATTATTTGAATAAACTCGCGATATTTTTAGAATGTCCAATACCGATTGTGTACCTCATGAGTTATTCTATATTTAAGCGGAGAGTCTACCCTGGATCGCGGTAATTGGGCAGACGGTCGACGAACTTTTCGTTTTGCTTTCTCGTTCTTATCGATCGGCACCGCGTCCCCGCGAAGATTACTCGTAGAACGCTTATCCACGTCCCGAATCAGTTTTGACTCCTCTCACGATCGGACGCGTGGCCTACATTTTTTCCCGCTCACCGCTATCGTTACCAAGATTTTTCCAATTGGCCACGGTAGGATTCCCGGCTCGATCGGCAGTTTGTATCAACTAACTCGATTTATTCTCTCCCATCGTGGCTATCAAAATTCGACTCGCTCCGAATCTCGAGAGATTCGAATCTCTGCCGCGATTGTCTATCGCAGGGCTGGAGGGGAAAGCCAGGATTCTCTCATCCGTTTATTCCGCGATAACAATGATATTCGATTTACAGATTCGGTCCGCATCGATCGCTCACCGCCAGGGTTTACTGGTAGAGATTGCGCCGCTGGCGATTATTCCCATACCTGGTCGCCTGCTTGTTGATCGTTACGCGAGCAATCGTTGTTATCTAGAGGGTAAAGAGGGAATAAAAAAAGGCTGCATAAAAAAATGTGCTCCTAGTATTACCCGGTCAGGCGATCAATTTTTGTAGGGGATTCGAAAAAAAGTTCATCGGTGAAAATCAGAGAAACTACCAGCGATTCCACGTTGTGACATTAGCAGATACCCGGGGACAATGGCGGCAGGTGCACTCCGATCTGGAAATGTTGACTCGACGCTCTATTCGTAATTAAGAGTATTGTTCGGCCCGCGCGGACTTAGATTTTTATCTCGCCAGGAAAAAACGAATTTCCGTTCGGACCAACGGGGAAAAGGTAGTAGTGGCCGTCCCATTTTTTTTTTTTTTTT
>SHCU01000004.1:981842-1007377 GCA_004307685.1 Ceratina australensis
CGCAACGATGTTACCCGTCGGTCCAGCTGGAATTTCGGTTGCACGGAACTTCGTTTTCGGACTCACGTGACTCCAATCATTGGCCTTGTTAGCGTCGATGGTTCCTCGGCGTTCGGGAGCTTTTAAAACGAGGCTCACGAGTTTTTGCGAGGGCACGCGACCAGAGATCGCTGATTGCGAGGCCGTGCAACGACTAATTGCGAGAGAGATGTTGCCCGCTTGATTATACACATTAATGCATCACCGGTCGTTTACACGGCAATAAACGCAAGGCGAATACGGGCCGATCTATACGCGATAATATCAAACGGCAATATCATTTAGAAACTCGCATCTACGTGTTTCACGGTCTTCGACCATGATGCATCGGTCTTTTGTAAATCGTTAAATTTGTTTCCTCGCACGATTTATTGTTTCGTTGATAATCGCTCGTCCTTCGATCGAACGATCTACATATTTTTTAAACTTCGTTCCCTTTGAATTATTCGAACACGCCGGAGTTTAAATACTGTTTTCGCATCGGTGTCATCTCGGAGCTGGAGAATCGTACATCAAGACAAAGACACGATTTTGATGAATGAATGCACGACGGAGAATAGGGACGGTAAATAGAGAGGGAAAGAATCGACTGGAAGGTGTGTGTACCGACGACAATGGCACCGGCGAGCATTGTTTCGTCGCTCGTATCAAACGAGACTGGTTTAACGAACGCATGGTTTCGTAAACTATTCAAGATTTCCTTGTCGCGCGTTGATTTTTAACGTATGGCGCACGGTTCTGAAAATTTATATCGGCGAATCTCTTTCTCGATTCTATCGCCGTTGGCTACGTGCCCGGCGCTCGCGCGATCGAGGCTCGTGTCTTGCGCGACTCTCGACGCGTGACCGTGCACGTACACACACGCTCGGCGACGCGGCTCGTGATTAATGGACATCTAAATCCGTGAATTCTCAACAGCGCGACGCCGAGCAAGAGCGTTTGTTGTATATCGTTTCTATTGCCAAATTTCCGACCAAGTTTTTTTACCCCGTTGTTATTTACGGCTTGCTCGATCTTTTGGAATTCCGACCACGGGGAAAAAATGATCTTCCTGTTTTCGGACCCGAGTGCATTCCAATCTCACGACTATGTACTACATAAATCCGGTATCGTTGATTCGTCTCAATCGGTTTCAATTGTTATCGAGGGAAAATTCGCGTCGACACTTGAACTTGTCGATTTACGCTCGCTGCGCTTCGATCATTAAAAATGTAGTCGTGACCGGATCGACGATGACCGTCGCGAATTAACCGGCGATTTCTCGTTTCAGAATTCAAGGAGGCGTTTATGCTCTTCGACAAGGACGAAGACGGTACCATCACGATGACGGAACTCGAGGTAGTCATGCGATCCTTGGGACAGAGACCGTCCGGTAAGTGGAAGTGCAAGTGACTCGAAAAACGATATCGGCCTCGTGTCGTCCACGTGCGTATCAAGGTAAACGCTATCTGGCTTCAAGCCACGAGTTTACGAAAACTAGCTACACCCGGCCAAAAATTATAACGACAGTTTAAATCGCTTACCCTTATCGTTGTATAGTTTATCTTACATTGTTTATTATTCTAACTTGGAACGATCGCTCGTGAACTTCTATGCTGATCGTTCCTTTCCATTTACATTTCGAACTAACAAACGTCTATTTGAACGCATAACAACACGGTAAAATTTAATTCTTCTACGATGTTATAAATATACCATGCGATATCGAGTAAAATTATTTCGATATATTCGCCGAATTAATATCTCAGCAGGCAGTTTAAACGTTTCCTACAAGACGCCGTTAAACGGTATCTCGGAATTTCCGAAAACTAGGCTGTGACAAGAGCTTACGGAAAATGAACTTTCGGGCGATGCCGAACTAGAAACTGTAGTAACGACCGGGCGCACGTGCAAAGGTCGGTAATTAACTGCACGTCGAGTTCTTCTGCCCGCGCTCCCGCGACAGGTCTACAAGGGAAATTAAATGTGTTCTATGAAACGACGATGAATGTACGTGTATTACACGCGGGGATTCGAAGGGGCGGGGACGCCGGGAAAATTACTGTGCTCCGGGATCGCTTAAACGACAATTTTCTGAATTCACGAGGGAGACCTCGGCCCGGGCCCTGCGATTATGTCATGTTTTTGGCCAATTTACGATTCTAGAAACGGAATTGCGAGATATGGTGAACGAGGTGGATCAAGATGGCAACGGTACCATCGAGTTCAACGAGTTCCTGCAGATGATGTCGAAGAAAATGAAAGGCGCCGATGGCGAGGACGAATTGCGCGAAGCGTTTAGGTATATCGATCTTCCGGCACCCCCGGCCCAGAGACGTCGACGAGTAAACGCCGATAATCGGATAAATTTCTGCTCCGCAGAGTGTTCGACAAGAACAACGACGGTTTGATATCATCGAAGGAGCTGCGACACGTAATGACGAACCTTGGAGAGAAGCTGTCGGAGGAGGAAGTGGACGATATGATCAAGGAGGCAGACATCGACGGCGACGGCATGGTGAACTACGAAGGTAATTAATTTTTAATACTTGTAATTAACGCGGTCGGGGACGTGTAATTTTCACGTACCGTTGTCTCGACGTGTCAATTAGCTCCTTTAAACGGTAAACGTTTTAATCGTTGGAACGACAGCTTCGCTGACGGACTCGATTCGATTTGCCGTCGTGATTATTTCGTTCGCAATGAAGACGCTATTTTCACAGAATTCGTGGCAATCCTGACGTCGAAGAATTAGTTCGGTGGCCACGGTTCGGACAAGAAGCTATTCAGCTGCCGGAAGTCTTCGTCGAAGAAATAAAAATCAAACACGTGAAGTTCCTCTCCAAAATGATAAGTAAGACGGTCAACCTCGCGAGCTCCACCATCGAGAACATTTTCAACGAGTCGTCGACCGTTGGTAGCGCGGGAGAATGTTTCGAAGTCGCTGTACTATTGGTTCGGGAAGAGAAGACCTCGGGTCACTCGGATATCTTTCTTCTCGCGAGCAAAACGAAAGGGGAAAAGGAAGACTGATAATCGTGTCTCGAGCGGTGGAGTGGAGACGAAAGTGGAAGATCTAAAGGGAAGAGGGGATAGGTAAAGGGAACCCGAGGGGGTGACTTCCGCAGTTGCACACGCATACACGCATATACATCTAGCTCCCTGAAATTAATTTTACAAGCATAAGCTGGCGAACATTTTACGTGAAAAAAAAAAACGAGTGAGGAGCTCGCTCCCGAAACAATCAACTGAGCTTCATTTAGCGTTTACCTACCTACTACTATTTATCTATACTCTCTATTAATGCTGTAACAACATCGTTATTGATATTGTTAGGAATCGATGAGTCCCTCTCCATAACCATACACCAATCTCCCGTTTACACGATATATACTTTTTGGCATGACGATCAACCGTGAAACGTACAAAACGCTGGTCGTTGTCGATGGCCTAAAACGTATCGCGGTACGCGATATGGCATTGGGAAGTACAATCTTTGCTTGTTGAATCAAAGAACACTACGTTGTTGAGGTATAGTTAATGGTATTTGCAGTTACGACGATGTTGATATACCATCACGTATCAATATTTACACGCTGGGATTGAGATCCGCGGTGTGACCGATCGAGATACCGATCGCACACCATTCACTCTTATCGCTTGATCGGTATTGTTCCTCCAATTTCGTAGATTCGCTTGCGAACGAGTCGAGCATTTCAGGTGACATTTGGATTCTGTCGTTGATACGTTGACCGCGGGACTCGGACGCGAGAGAAAAAGAGAGAGAAAGAGAGTGAGATAGCTCTGTAACGATCTGTCTTCAAATTTAGATGAATGTCGTTGGAACGTAGATTACTCATAGTTATTTGACGATACCCATGTGGCAGAATTTTTAGACGCATGTTACGGCTGTAAGCCGACGCAGTCGCTGAAAAACAAAAATCAAAGCAAAAGAACAGTAGCGACTTTTCCTTAAATGTAAAGTGTCAATGGTAGAGTTTTTCAGTGATTTTGATTGCTACGTTCTTTTTTTCCATACGTTTGATTCGTATCAACTCGAAGAGCTGAGAAATCTCGTGAGTATACATCCCTTGTTGTTAGTCCCGACATGAGCTCAGGCTCGTATCTTGTCGACTCCCCTAAATACTGAACACCGTCCACCAGAAACCTCAACATTCGATCCAGTACACAGGTGGCAACGCGTTAATCGCGTTGCCGTGCATCCTTAGACCCTTAAAGTAAGAAGCCACAGCCGTAGGTCGCGAAATAGAGAGTAGTTGATTAGCGCGTAAATAGAAAAAGAAAATACGTACACGTAATAAAATTCATTATACACATACCTATTATATATACCTATACATGGTGTTACACCCAATGAATATTTCAAGTAACGTTATTATGGATATTCATATATACATATACATATATTTAGTATACATATACTTATACATACATACATACGTACATACATATATTATATATACACCTTAGCGACGTACGTCGGTGGTATACTGGCATTGATATTTTTATGGTTTTGAAAAAAATACAACCACGAGAGAAAATGTTAGTGTCAGAGAGTGAGAGATCGAGAGAGAGAAAGAGTGAACGTGAGCGTGAAAATGTGAGAATGTGAGAGAAAGAGGAGTGAAAGGGGGCGAAAGAGAGAGAGAGAGAGAGAGAAGTGTATCTGGCTGGTTGGTCAAAGCGCGGAAGTGAAGCGCGTGTATGTACATAATGAAACATTCAGGCGGGGAAGATACGGGAAAATGGAATACGTAAAACAATAAGAAGAGCTCTTATAAGCGTGTTTTTACAGACGGATTCATTTTGTGTCCTTAATGAGCGTCGACGGATGATACGCGAACACATATTCCCGGTCACACACGAAACCAGTGATCTCACAGAGCATACACGGAACATACACGTAGCGGTAGACAATAATTCTGTTCTTTAGTCAGATAACCGAGCATGTAATTCCATTGCGTTGTTCGATTCGACCGCTAGGTAAGCTGAACAACAGCTAGGATAGCTAAAAAGAGAGAAGTATAAGTATAAAGAGCTCGCTAAGTTGACACAAAATAGTAATGTATAACGTCCCAAAGACAATATCTTAACGATTTTATTGAAAGGAAGCTATTCGAGATTTACTTCGCGAGAAGGCCTACGTTTCGCCACGTGTGTCTGAAATGATCGCGGAAAGTTTGACGAGGGAACAGTGAGAGAAACGCGGAGAGCTCGAGGCTGCGAAAAGTACGACGAAGGTGCTGTTTATCATAGAGAAATCATTGATTTCCCTTTCTACGATATTATACGATAATGTTCAATGCACTTTTCGTTGCACTTTATCTCAGAAGTTCTCAGTTACAATTTCGGTATCGTAGATCTTATTATTTCACGTGCTATATTTTCGTATTTATTTCATCGGTTAATTTGGATTTATGCCACGCACGAGATTTCATTGCACCCTGTAAACGTTTAGTACGACCTTCCGTCTCGAGAAATAACTAAACAATAAGATAATCTACAAACGCTAAAACACAAGTACAAGACATCGTCAATACCTGTACATATATCTTTCCCGAAGAGATCGCCGCGTCAGAGGCCACACAGGGAATCGCGAGCATCGAAGAACGACATTAATCGGTTAAGCGAATCGAAATGAATAACTCGTGAATGTCCGCGGGTCGCATTCTCGGTTCGCGACGCGAAACGAAACGCACAGTTGTCACGCGCGCTTGTAATAGGTACCTCGTTCATTGATGTAGAGCAAACAGCTGATGCCGTGAGACCTCTGATTGCGTGCAAGTTTTTTCGAATCAATTATATAAGTATGTACTTGACCCGGCATGCATCTCCGTGACGAGAAATTTCCTAACTCCCTGCACGCGTTAATTCCGTTTTTGCGGTTTCCCAATGCAGGCAGGAAGTCCCTTCGATTAAACCCAGACGTCCAGAGTTGCACTTGAAGTGCTTTCGGAACGCATGCTTTCACGCGGGGACGCTGCGCGGCGGATGACAGAGCGAGAGAAGGGAGTCTCTATCGGAGTTGTCGTTGATCAGTCCTACCGAAAAGTATTTTTATAGAATACTCTTCGAGCCCAGATCCTAATGTACATTCAGATGCATCGCGTTATATTATATTCTACATATTAAATTATTTTATATTATATTCACGTGAACGTATACGCGCGTGTATACAAATCATATCGTATCGTCCTACTCTGCTGGCAGATTTTATTAGTAGTTATTACACGTCCGAATGAAGACCGAAGGCGTATTACCAGTTAAGCGTTAAATTGATTATACAAATGTCTCGATGAGGATCGTGCAAGTCTTCCGTTCAATCGGCACTATTCGAGCATCTTTCTAGAATCTATTGCGCATAGTTTTGCAACGTACCTGGTACGACCATGTTGTGTACTCTGGAAAACGTTCGAGTTATACTCAAAATTATCTATCAATTCGATTGCACAGGCTGCATTATACGTTTAAATCGTCTAAGTGTCGAATATCTCGATGGTCACGCAGGTCTGTGGATCGGACCTGTCCACTAAAATATCCGAAGATTAACCCGATAACTCATTTCTTTGCTTTTTAAACGCGCGTCGGAAAAAAAGAAAGAAATGATAATAATCCCAGCTTGTTGCTTATTCTCATAAATTTCTCAACTAATTGTATAATACGAATTTGTTACATTCGTATCGATCGTTTGATACTGATAAGAGATTGGGAATGACACGATATCGCGAAATACTCGAGATAGCTAAACGTTTGTACGTTACGATTTGCGAACTTTTTTCTATGTTTTTAGGTAAAATAGCATGTGTAGCGATACGCGAAATTTGATAACTGTGACATTATCATAGTTGTTCGATACGTCGATGACCGAGCCGATGTTCAGGCTACGTCGGAGAATGCGTAAAACTTTTCTATTCGAAACAAAAAGTCGTGGTAACGTATAAGTTATGAAAGCCTGAGCAATGGTTTACGTTATTTATTTTCAAAACCCTAGATATTTCTTCGAGTTAAGACGTTTCGGTTGGTTCTCGTTGCTTTAGAAACGAATACAGAGATCGAGCACAGAATAAGTTCCAGGACATTCACAATTAGCGTGTTATCAATCACGTCCATGATCGAACTTGAAGAAATGCGCGCACGTAGCGGTTTTTGAATCGTGAATGAGAGAAAAAAGACACGGTAAAAGAACAGGGGGCATGAATAGCATTGCAAGTAGGCAATACTAGATGATATCATACGAATTGAGTGATGCAAAGCTAATCAAATACTTATATGTACGTTATTATATAGATGTGAAAAAGAAAGATCAACTTAGATGTATAATAATTGTAATTGTTAAATAAGTGTGGCTATGTTGTATTATACATGAGACCATTTCAATCAGCGAGAAGCCTTTGAGAGAATCCGATTTTTGTTACGGTACGACGATGAATTGGTTTATCAGTATAATCAGATGTATCTACGTTTTTCATCCGTTTGGGCTGACGCGAGAGAACCCGCGCTTTGCAATCAGAACAAAAAATTGCCACTGGATGATTTATACGTGCGAGAACACGAATTATCGTTCCGTTGTTACATGTACCGATCGTTGAAGCCCGAAATATTCATGATTCCGTTGATTAGAGAAGGAATTTGATGTTGCATGGTCGCATTACGCTTCTTCCTAGTCGGAGTTCGTTACGTGGCATCGTTTAGAAATTATATAAACGCGGCCAGGGCAAAGGGCAAATCGCATTAATCAAATCGACGGGAATAGTGTCAGACTTCCGTATGAAACTTTGCATTACTGATCCGCTGAAATTATAACGTCGTGGTTTTACATGCGAAATCTGAGGAGACTCGAAAATTACTTTTAATCCGAGAGCTACGTATTTTAATTCGTATTTTGTTTTTCCTTTCAGTTGTTCATTTACAAAATTAAACTTTGATCACAAACAGGACGATGTTGTTTGCGTTCGAAAGTGATTTTCTTAAGTGGCCAGATACCACACGCGCATTATAGCCGCGGCTCCTTTTTTCGATACCGTCGCTGTTACTGTCGTAACTTTTCTTCGATTTGCCTAATGTGCAGCGGTCTAACGTACATACATATGTAGTAGCATTGCAAGTAGGTGATACAGTATATCGTTACAACTAACGATTCAAATAAAATGCCATGATAATTATTGTAATAAGAAAGCGTCTTTCATTACTTTATTAAAACGATCGCGAGTACAAGTCATATTAGCTGAAATGATTATACCCGCGTATATCCGATGTTAGAGCAAGTCGAAGGGAGAATCGTTTGATAGGTCTTTGGTGCGAGTAACCAACAGACAACAGCGTAACGAAGTGAGTGTAAAGCTTGTAAAAAAATGTAATAAGAACGAAGATTATCTGTGAGATGCATTAAGAGGATAACGTAATAACTAAACTGAACGTGATTCCATCTGAGATACCGCACTGTGAAGGAGAAGATTTATATTTTTACTTGAGAAAAATATTATGATAACGTTTGTAACGTCTAATTCCCACCCGGTGAGGAGTGTTTATAATGTTATTTTTCTAGAGTACCTATATATCTAAACACTTATTCTTATGTTATGACGAAACGTGCATCAAACGATAGGCAGTCAAAAATCGTATTATAGTTGTAATATACGCGTGTTTACCCGTTACGATAAGTATTGCGTTCACTTTTGTCATTTTTATTGTTACTCTGTAAGTAGCGTGTATTATCGCGAGTGCTCAGGTGTAATGCGCACCAGCGATACGATGTTTCTCGTCGTGTTCATTACGACTTTCGCTGTAAATATTATTATTTGCATCTAACGATAAGTTAAATAACAGAGTGAAACTCAATAACTAATTTCAATTCCGTGCAAAAGCTATTCATCTTAAAACGTTACAAAAACAATTGGTTGTTAACGTGTATTAAAGTCTAGTCCAAGTTCTTTGGTTTCGTTTCATGCCACTTTGCTTTCGGATGAAAGCGACTGGGACAGAAATGAAGACGCTTTGAATTTGTTAACTGGATACTTTATTCCACGGTCTTTTCGTTTCTCCGTCGATCACTTTCATTTATTGATATGTTCCTTTGTACATACTTCGAGAGGGGGACAAGTTTTATTTCCCGACTGTGGTACCTGCGATTGGTGGTTGTTACTCAGATTTGTTCCACTCACGTTTCGTCGTAAAGTGGAAAAAAGGGAGTGCTGGAAATTGTGGCGAGAGTGCAGTATGCATGGTGTTAGCTGTATGATCATGTTACGTGTAATGTTACGTATTGTAAGATTAGAGTACATCATTAAATGGTGATGGCGTGTACTACTGGAATGTAATACATGTATCAAGTTAATCATAAATACAGCCATTTTATAATGGACGTTCATTCGCAACCTACTACCCCCTTGCAATTTCCCCCCTCCAATTCCTTCCATAGAAATTCCTCAAGAACTTCCAAAGACCATCTACCCATGTATTCTCTCTTGGTCGGCTGGCCATTTCTTACGACTTTCACAGTTGGATATTTGGTAATGTGGAACCTTGAGGCAATCGAGGCTAAAAGACAATTTTCTTTTTTTTAACAACAAGTTCCACAAGCTGCAACGAAATTATATTAATTCCGTATAACACTTCCGCTTATTCTAGATTCTTCTCACATACATTCTCTTTCACAATCTACTTTTCCCATTATTACTTTTCCTGGTTCAGAAAATGCTTTTCTTATTTTAGTCGCAGCTTCTTCAAAAATAGGAGCTAACATATTACTAAAAGGGCACCATTCGGCATAAAAATTTATAAATACTAATTCATTTGATGCTAAAACATACAAAATAAACATATGACCAATTTTTAAGTAGTAGAAATGTGTTTATTTACATCAAAATAATTTACCGAGTATCATATCGATATTCTGTTGAGTTAGCAATACCACGGCTTCATTTGCATGATCCGCTGAATTGTTCGGCAAAAACGCCTGGAAAAGTAATATATTTTAAACATTCTTTCGCTTTATGTATCATATTTCTCTTACATCGAACTATCTCGGAATGATGTAAGAGGACAAGGACAAGTAGGATTGGGAGAAGGTGAAACATCATGAAAAATGAAAAAAATAAATATCTATTTTCCGGCACAATATGTACATTAAGAGAAAATTTTCATTAGGCAGGGCATTTTATTTACATTCCTTTTCCGAAGGCTGTTTGTTAATATTTTTAAGGTTATTCTCTGTGTAAAGTGTAAAGGTTATGCGGCGTTTCAAATGATGATATCAATTCCAGTGTCGTTAAAATTAGTCCACAATGAGGAATCTTAGAATTCCTAGATTTTCCAAATACTTGTCACTTTACGAATTGCTGGAGATATTTAAAAATATACAACATCAGTTTGAGAGACCATAACACGATATGTGTACCGTATCAAATAGTACTCACCATAAATAAAAAAATGCACGCTTTTTCGAATCAATTATATAATTATGTCAATTCTAACTATGTCAAACTATGTCAACTATATCAATTATAAATATCTCAATTATATAACTTGACCCCCCATGCATGTCCGTGATGAGAAATGTTCTGCACTTGAAGTGCTAGAAAGCATGCTATCACGTGGGGATGCTGTGCGACGGATGATAGAGTGAGAGGAAGAGCCTTTATCAAAAAGAACATTTTCTCTCTGTCTTCATCGAAGTTATCGTTAATCAGTCCGACCGAAAAGTACTTTGTCTATATAGTAATACATTTACCCAGGTGCGCAGGTTTTTCTATACATTAAATGTCCAAGAGAGAATAACTTTAAAACTTGTGCAAAAATTGAAAGTTGGCCGGTCGGGTTAAAAGAATGCTCAGATATTCTCCTGATATAGTAGAACATTTACCCAGGTTTTTAGATTTTTCTATACATTAATTGTCGCGAAAAAAAGAGTTTTCAAAAAAAGAGTTATAGATATTTGACTTAGAAATCGTTTATTAACAGAAGAGTTAATAATGCCATCATCCATACAAATTAGCTTCTTAGGAGTATTTTAGTATTATCATTTAAAACCTCGTCTATTTTCGTCGAAACGCATCGGTATGTCGCTTCTAAAATACTGTACCCAAGAAGCGCTTGTCTCTTTCCGTTTATTATTTTTAAATCAAACACAATCGATCTCGTATCTGCACTCACTCACGCGCATACGATTATCGAAAATCGAACGCGATCGAATGATTTTCGCGCGCTCTGATCGATCGCGTTCTTCTCTCACATACTCACGACCGTATACCGCGTTTTCGCGTTTGCGTTGGAAAAAATTTCGAGACTCGCAATTAAAAAAGTATCAAAACGTGATTAACTTATAACGGCTACTATCGCGTCGGCAGGGTGTGAAAATTGGTCTAGAGATCAAGTCCCGTTTAACAGAGCAGAAATGAATGAACGCGAGATAAAGGTCGGTCATCGCAGCCATCGCATCAACAGTACATTTGGCTTCGTCGACAAAGGTAAGTATAGTTAAATGAAACAATATTTTACATCGTTTCACTTGCTGTTGAATAATTTCTTTGTTTCTCTCTTAATGATATTTTCTATATCTTCTAAATTGTGTTATTAAGACGCAATCTATTGCACCGGGCGTTCATTCATAATTTCATTTAAAATCACTACCGTTCATTCTCTTTTCACATTTGGTAAGAAAGGAAAGATAATATAAAAAGCAGTTATGTAAAAATAGAATAAAATCTACTATTTCCTGTAGCGAAACCTCTACAAAGATTCCAGTTACATATGTAAGGGGTAAAAGGAGCCTTTTTACAGGTTATTGTTCAAAACGTGACACTTGGTAGAGGTTCATCAAACTTTTTTATGTTGGAATTATACATTTTCGTTTAAATTATTAATTAGTATGAAATTACTTTTCATTTAAAAATAACCGTTTAATTTTACAATACTGTATGAGCGACAAGAGTATCGCGCATGTAACATTGATTAATAGTTCGATTTAATAATACAACCGATTCAGGTTTTATCATTTTAAATAATTAACAAATTGCATAACCAAAATCGTATAAATCTCAGCACGCTGAGTTATCTTAATTCTATCATTATAATTCGTCCTTGAGTAACGTGTACCTGTTTTTACTCGGTGCTAGCTTCTTGAACGTTGATTCCGGCGGCGTGGTAGGCACCTTGATTTGTCCCACAATTTGCGGTAATTCGTTGCTACTAGTATCTGGCCCGTAATGGAATTCCCTGTGTAACTTTCCTGAATATAAGTCTCGCAAGAAACCTTTTAATTTCCCTTCTACATGAATATCATGGAAGTTCGGGAACAGGTACATATGTTTAAAACTATCTATTGCGATCAGAGGCAAATCCGCAGGAGTTTTCCCTAAGTGATGGAGAGGATGAGCAAATTTCACGCCATCCGCAGTTAAGAAATTGACATTCTCTGAAACCGAACAGAATTATTTTTCACACCTCACTTTGTACATCTAAAATATTCTCAGTTAATTATTTACTTACGTTTCTCGTCGATCAACGTCCTCATCACTATATCTTTGTACATTTTAACACTCTCTATATCATCTGGTGCGTGAAACAGTATGAGGAATGGTAGACCCTCTTCCGTTAGTTCCTCCGCATTTTCAAAAGTGATTTCCCTGACGAGAGGGACACATTTCTCTTGTGCCCAAATGTTTAGCTCATCAAAGTTATTCAAACTTCCATGGTACGTTTCATCTTCGTCGTTAGAAAGTGCTTTATCGGACCGGAAGACTATTATAGGTTCTCCAGGTGGGTGCATAGCTTGACTCGCATTCCTAATTAAATGACAAATGCTTAAGAACCTCTAGTATGTTTAAATCATACACATTTTGTTACATGAAAATGCAAACCATTAAAAGTTCATTAGGTAAAAAGAATGTTATGTGAAAAAAATGTGAAACTCAGCGCAATACACATGTGTGCGTTGCTCAATAGTTTACTTACAAAAAATGAAAATGTTCCCCAATTTCACAATTTTGAGCTGAGCATGTGCTTGTTAGGAAAAAGAATGGGACATTTACACATACAATTTATATTATGAAATTAGTTAGATAAGACTTAAGTGTTAAAGTTAGACTTCTTATATAAGTTTAGCGAAATGGTGTTTACCCAAAGCCAACGTGGAATTGACAATCGTCCTTAAGATTAGTGGCGACTCTCCTAAATATTTCATATTCAGGAACATCCTTTCTATCAAAATACCCAATGATCATTCTCTTTTTATCGTCTAAGTTAGTTAATTCCTTTAAATCATAGAATTCCTTGATGGGATCCTCCAATTGTTTCCTTATAAATTCCTCGAAGGCTTCCACGGATCTTTGACCCCTGTATTCTCTCTTGGTCGGCTGGCCATTTCTTATGACTTTCAAAGTTGGATATTTGGTAATGTGGAACCTTGAGGCAATCGAGGCTAAAAGACAATTTTCTTTTTTTAACAACAAGTTCCACAAGCTGCAACGAAATTATATTAATTCCGTATAACACTTCCGCTTATTCTAGATTCTGCTCACTCACATTCTCTTTCACAATCTACTTTTCCCATTACTACTTTTCCTGGTTCAGGAAATGCTTTTCTTATTTTAGTTGCAGCTTCTTCGAAAATAGGAGCTAACGAATTACTAAAACGGCACCATTGTGCATAAAAATTTATAAATACCAATTCATTTGACGCTGAAACATACAAAGTAAACATATGATCGATTTTTAAGTAGTAGAAACGTGTTTATCTGTATCATAATAACTTACCGAGCGTCATATCGATATTCTGTTGAGTTAGCGATACTGCGCCTTCATTTGCATCGTTCGCTAAATTGTTTGGCAAAAACGCCTGAAAAAATAATATATCGTGAACATTCTATCACTGTCACTTTATGCATCATATTTCTCTTTACATCGAAACATTTCGGAATGCACGCGTGATTTTCCGGATGTTTTAGGAGGATTAGGACGAGTAGGATTAGGAAAAGATGAATAAAAATATCACGAAAAATGAAAAAACTATATATCTATTTTCCGGTACAACATGAACGTTCAGATTAAATTTTTGTTGGGCAGATCATTTCATTTACATTCATTTTCCGAAGGTTGTTTATTAATATTTTTAAGGTTATTCTCTGTGTGTAAATGTGAAGGTTATGCGGCATTTCAAATGATGAAATTAGTTCCAGTATTGTTAAAATGAGTCCACAGTTACTCGGTTATAACGACGGGAAATGGGCATCTTAGAATTCTTAGATTTCCAAATACGTGTCACTTTATGAATCGCTGGCGATATTTAAAAAACATGTAACACCAATTTGACAAACCGTAACACGGTATGTACATTGTATCAAGTAGTACTCACAATTAAACAGGCAAATATAAGCACTTTGAAATCAAAAATATCACAGAAGACCAACATATTGTGATCTTATAGTACAAATTTGATCAGGCAATACTTTTTGGATTCACCATCAGTAAGCAGCTGCCTCTGCGTCAGATGCTACGAATTTGCTGTAAATCGAAATATAGTGGAATAATCTCGACGAGGTATCGATACGTCAGGGCTGGCACAGCTCGCGCTCGAACTCACTATGCCGTCTTTGTGTTGTGAAATTTCCTAGGAAATTCAAATTTACAGCGGTAGGCAACTTGATCTTCAAGTGCAATTAGAATCACAAACTGTAATGAAACAGGTCTAATTTTGAGTAATATATTTCTCGTTTGTGTGTGTGTATTTCGCGAGATATTTAAAAGAACAGTAAAAAAGGATGAGTAGATTAAAAACTATTTTCATATCACGTACTACTTTAATTTAGAAGTTTGTTACGCGTGGAACTACAATAATTTCAGTTAAAATAATGTGAAATAACTGATAAACCCGTAACTTATTTTGTATCAGATTTATTTTATACCAGACTTATTTTGTACCAGATTTATTTTGTACCAGACTTATTTTGTACCAATTTAATTTTGTACCAGACCATGTTCATACTTACGGGTACAATTATCCTTTTAATTTTATGACGATCAAATCGATATCCTCCGTGCATTCTTATTCTGAGCCTTTCCTGGGAACTATTGGAGATTCTCAACCGTGTAAAATGTAAAACAATTTTTCTTACTAATCTCCGTGAAAATTGTAATGATTGAATGCAGAAAATCTAATCATGTAGCTGGTTTACAAGTGTCAGTCAAAGAATAGAAGCTTCGATGCTTCCGTACGGCGTTAAAGATTCGAAGATATCTTTCAATAGAATTTGTAGTCTCGGGAGAGTCATCCATAAAAGATCCGCTAGGACCAGGAGCTTGCCTACACACAGCCGTAACTAGATTAACGTTACATCTCGATTTTTCGTGCCCCGACAATCGAGGTATGGCCGTGTCAAAGATGAACAATTGTTCTTTCCGACCGTACCGAACTAACCTGCTAAAGGACTGTCCGCAGAAGACACAATAAAACAATTACGCGTCTGTAATCTCCGTGAAAAAGCGAATTATTGGCGAAATAGAAAAATGACAATAAAATTCGTTGGGCATCTTGGCACACCGCAATGTGACTCTGCGAATTCTTCGACGAGTCTCTCCGGCGAAATGTTCAGTGTCCAGATCCGCCTGGGTGAATCCTAGCTTCTGGCCCGGGCCTTCGACGATATAATCCCCATTGAACGGTCGCAAGGGCCCTCCAGGTACCACGAACTTCAATAATTTATGGCTACGCGTCGTCCGAACGCTAGAACGGGTTGTACCGTCGTGTAAACCACGGATTATCCGTAATTTACAACAAAATCCAATTTTTCCGATACTGCCGTTCTGTAGGATTTTCTGATTACCTCGGTTCTTTCGTTTCGCATCCCGTGGAACCCCGAACCCGATACTCAAATTGCCCGTGATCAATCACGATCGAGCCGTAAAACGAGGTTCAATATAACCGGGTGACTCGATTTAACGAAAACTCCTCGATTCGTCTCTGAAACTCGCTTGACATAAATTTCCGCCAATATCCTTGTCAGAGTGGCAGTCGGAATGACTTTGAGTTCGTAGAGAGCTTTATACCTTTGCCTCGCCGACGTTTTTAGTCCTCTCCACGGGGGGTAAACTTCGAATGTGCCGATGTCAATCTCGCATCTGAATGGACTAGTCGAGCGTCTATAAGCGTTTGTCAAACATCTGAAAATCGAGTGATTCCATATGATGTTTGCGATACATACATCATTTCAAATCATTGCGCGTGCAACTGCAGATGTTCGCGTTACTTAATGCCTATTAATAAAAAGAGTATGATTAACGCGGTTACGTTGACACTTGTCCGCCGGCGTCCTTTGACACTGGATCGGGTGCACCGCTGGATACTGGTTGAACAAACGAGTCTGTTGAAAGATAAAACCACACAATGCGCCGCAGGGCACTGTGTCCAGCAGTATCTTTCTTCCGAGAAAAAATTTACGTGACTTCGGGGGTGGCATTGACTTTTGCTATGACAAAACTTGCCGACGTTTTCCTAAAAAAGGAGAATTCGAACCGACGAGGGTGCTATGGATAGGATTTTATAACTTGATATAAAGTAATTACACGATATCCTTTATGAGTTATGACAGAGAAACCGTTTATGAGTCTTTTATCAAAAATTCAATTTGTTTTTCTAAACACGAGGCCTCGCATGAAAAGATATTATTCTATCTTTTTGTCTTCGTTTATAACCTGCACCCGCTAGCACGTATTAATTCTGTTGAACTCTCAGTTTTATTATTATTATTATGCCACCCTTTTGAATTGTCAAACGAGAAGAAAGGAATTACCGGAAAAAATAAATTTTTGTCGGTACATCAATTATAAAGTCACGGGAAAAAATTGTCTATAGAGGATATCTGCAAAGTCGTTAATTTTATATCAAACCCCGTTTACGATCCTACCTGGACCGGCGGTGGTTCTGGGAGGAAGCAATTATCCATTTTAATTCCTCGTTGACTTGACGTGGGGTGTACACGGATGTGCTAGACTGTTTGATCAGTCCGACCATCCGCGGTTGTTTGGGTTTCTTGTGATTCCCTCTCGAAGGTTAGATACACAAATCATATACAGCCGCGGTCCAGAATTCATTCTTTTTCATTTTCTACCGAACCTATCGTCGGCGGGACCCCTTGCAGCAAAGGCGGCCAGCCGCCGGGATTGAGACAATAGAGGAACTACGACCTGCCCCGGCTAATTAAAATCTATCGGTGAAAAATAAGCCGACGAAGAGTGAACACCACGCCGAACCATTTATTTCCCTGGCTACTTTTTCTTCGAGGACATCCCTGCATTTTATGTAAATTGATCATTTAGCGTAAGTACTATAGCATTAGCAACTTCCCGAAGCTAGTATTGTCTATAGTACAGTACAATTTGTCTGATTGCTCGTTACTGCATTTGACCTGACGACGGAGGACCTTGACATATTTTGCTCCTACAGAATTTTAAGTGTTATCTTCGTGCCATAATATTGGGTATCTGCCTGCTTCGGTTAATGTAGTACATAGTGCATTCTTCGGTACATAGTACCTCGTTATTCTGGAAACCTGTGCGTCGGCCTTTTCAAACGTTTTCAATCCTGACTCGTGGAATGGTACAATTGCTCCTTTTAATTCGGAACGATCACAGGCGCCGAATCGCGTAATGAATCCGCTTACAATGTGACGGCTTCCTTTGAACGATACATATTCTCACGGGTTCCGTGGTCTCCCTGATTCTGGTTCTTATTCTGCCGTTTCTTTTTTCGTTCTTTCTCCATCTCGAACGCAATAGGTCGTATTGTCACGAGGGTGTCATTCCCTCGGCATAACGGGAAAAGGCCTCTCTGACTCTCGCGTCTCTACGCCGAAACACGAATTTATGGACTTGGGACAGACAACGTGGAACAGGTACACGATCTTCCCTTGTTCGCCTCACCTAACATATCGTTAAATCCCAACAGGACTTCGACACCTTTGATAATGCGAGAGCAAGTACATACTTCCGCGTACGCGTGACGTCGAGCTAACAGAGCTTTCATAGTCGGATCTTATCGATTATCCACGTTGCCGATCTACCGGCCTTTGTCTGTAAACGATGTGTAATAAATGGATATCGTACCCGCGACTAGGAGAATCTCTTTATACGCTTCTAGAACCGTTTTCTCTTCGGCAAGTGATTAATGACGATGCACTGTTTGCTATCCATTTGTCTGAACCTGAACAGGTCAGAACAACGAACCCGCGCGTTAATCGGACCATGAAACATTATTTTAGCGTAGTAGCAGAAGTTAATCCATTTTATTAACTTTCCAAAAACGATACAGTAGTTTCGGAAAACTTGAAATTCTTTTGGACAAGTGCACAGGGTTAGACTTCTGTTATTGACTTTGCCAATATTAGCTATTTAGTCTTCTCCAGCTATTTAACCGGAGTCAGGTAGTCACGCCACAGTCTTCGAAACTGGTGTGTTTGCGTACAAGTTTGGAAGGATCTTTGATAATCCCTTGTTTGCAAGTTTACGATCCTATCCCGATTAACATCGACGTAGGCGTTAGGTGTCGGCGGGTATCTGGCTGATCCTGTCCGTGGTATTGCAAGCTACGTGATTCGATCAGACACAAATGGTCTTTTTTTCCTTATAGAAAAAGAATCGTGAGCGACCATGTTACGCCGATCATCGTGTGAAAACTGCAAAGTCTCGCTCCATTAGCTCCGAAGACTAGTCCCATTGTTGGGTCTATTGTTGGCCCTCTCTCTCTTCCTTATTTCTCTTCTTCCCCTTCTCTATTTCATTCCTTCCACTCTGCTCTTTTTTCCCGTCGTCGTCTCCCCCGCGGTTGCTTTCCAGATCGGAACATAAGTTAGGAACCCGTCAGGATTAGTGACCTGCTAATCCCTATGTTTTTTCGACAAGGTAAATTATTCATAAAATCGTCGCATAACGCAAAAATATTCTTTCGTGCAAGAAGATATGGTAAATGTCATTTACCACAGAATATTCAGAATTTCGGTAGAATCGGAAGAAATCGGGAATAACCGATTACCTCGAAATCTGACCTGTTTCGTCTTTTCCAATTTCCATCGGTTCATCGCCTTTCAGTGTTTCCTGAGAAACCTACGCTTTTCGCAGTAACGCCGAGGGTCTTAGCGAGCACACAAAGCGCATTTCGTACCCCCAGGGCCTCCCCTCGTTTACCGATTAGACATACTCAGCACGCAGATTGCAACCTGATTCGTCGACCCTTCGATAATAGCTTAAAAAAATTGACTTACTTAAAGATCTCGTTTTCTAGTAGCTTAAACGAGACAGGGTGCCCCACAATTAACCAAACTGAGAGGACTTAATCTGCGCTACAATTTCTTTTGATTTTTTATATTTGAGTTAAACTCTTTTAACTTACCTGCTTTCTGGACATTCTGTATAAGAATACCAAGATAGTGATAGCATTAAAGGCAGTGTACATTGTAAATCAGAAGAAGCGCTGAAGAGTAGCGTTTACAGTTTGTTCATTTCAATGCTTTCTGGACATTCTGTATAAGAATACCAAGATAGTGATAGCATTAAAGCCAGTGTACATTGTAAATCAGAAGAAGCGCTGAAGAGTAGCGTTTACAGTTTGTTCATTTCAATGCTTTCTGGACATTCTGCATAAGAATACCAAGATAGTGATAGCATTAAAGCCAGTGTGCATTGTAAATCAGAAGAAGCGCTGAAGAGTAGCGTTTACAGTTTGTTCATTTCAATGCTTTCTGGACATTCTGCATAAGAATACCAAGATAGTGATAGCATTAAAGCCAGTGTGCATTGTAAATCAGAAGAAGCGCTGAAAAGTAGCGTTTACAGTTTGTTCATTTCAATGTTTAACGTAAGAAGAAATGCACGTACATAGAGAGAGAAATTTCTTTGGAAAAGTTTTCATCAGGGAATTGATCGCTCGCGTGGGAGTACTGTTTACCGGGGAAGCAATTTACCCCTGGCCGAGACGTTAAGCGGCTTATTAGGGGACAATGGTTGGCTCGAGCAGAGGAAAGTAAAGGGTTGCCTGGGGCGTGTCCCCACCTTTCACTCTTCCGCCACGTTACGGGACCATCACAAGATTTACGAGAGTTACAGTTGCAACGTTACCAACGCTACTCATTGGGACATGTGTCGAACAGCACCGTCGAATTTCCATGCTTTTCATACTTCTGCCGATACGATGAATTATGACAAACAACGAGACGAGCCCCACGAGAGTTTCGTTGCGGTCGCTGGGAAATATTCCAGGAGATCGATGGACCGGTCCGTCTCTCTGCCATGCAACACGTGACATCAGATAGTATTTCCTGCTGCCCGGAAATTGATAAACTTTTTCCGGTGTACGAATGACGCATCGTGGAAACGTCTGGTATCATCGAACTGTACTATCGAGACTTTATCTATCGTAAATTAATTGAAAATCCCTTTTGAACTCGACAAACATTAATTTCCACTTTTTTATTTATCTGTACCAACGTAAGAGTGACGCATATTCTTCGATACGTTGCAATTTGAGAGTGCATTTGAACGTAAATTGCTATTAAGGAGAATATAAATAACTAATGATATGCTATATATGTATATGTATAAATACTCGAACACGCGATAAAGTTGTATCATTCTTAACCTTCGCCTTGCGGAGGCGTGCACCACTTTTATAGATAACAACGTCCTTCCTTGAATATCAAGGTTGTCGAAACGGGCCCATCAGCGGCACTAGTTATTTTTTCAAACCTGAATAAACAGACGACCGATAAAAGTATTCTCAGTAGACGTAAGTACGCTCAATTAAAGATAAGAAAAAAAAATAGTCTGTTCCTTCGGAGAAATTGTCATCCTCGCGACGAGCTCAACAATTTGTCCCAGTTTTCACTTCGAGAAGATTTGTCGTTGCACCTGCATTGGCCTCCTCTCAGCGTAGAGTAATAATGGTTCCTATCTGATGCTGATCGATAGCGCAAAAGTGTCGTCACCTCGTCGTGGCAATGATCGCTTTACAACCAGTAAAAATCGACACTTTGTCCAGCGCGGCTCCGACTCCGGTGGGGTACATTGTCAAGGCTCCCGTGGACCAGCGGGATTCTTCTCAGATTTATGGTGCGTCGTACGTCACAAAGCGCGCCAGGAACTATGGGATACCAGTCTTCGTTATCATGTGCTTCCGTGCACCCGAGAATCTGTCGCGGGCCTCTCCACGCTTTGATTCGTCTTTGCAAATCTCGCCCGCCGGCATTCAAAATCGCCAAAGAACTTCTAAACACCGTAAAAATTTGATTCCGACCTCTTTCAACTAACCATTGACATCGTGGATCGTTTGAACGCCTGGAATCACAGAATTCCGCAGAATCTGGTTCTGCGTAAACCTTTTACCAGGTACCTTGGATTTCAGTTAGTGGATGAGAAACCAGAGGTTACATGGTAAATAATGTAACATATTGCTCGTAACATTTTGTCGATTTCTTCAATTATTTTTTTGCGAGGAACAGAACAGAATTTCTCATACGTACAATTAAGCTAATGTGAATCGCGATCCAAATGGAACATACGTAACGCAGGTATGTGACATTTCTGATTAAATTGGAATGTTCGCTAATTGAACACGGACGAACGACCTTACTCCACCTACTATTTTTATCGATAATTATTACCTGCGCCGATTAAACCGTGAAGCAATCGTATGGATATCGATTACTATTCATGGTCAAATGTCATTGGCGCAACATTTACGTAGCAAGTCTTATCGTTATATTTTATACATATGTATAGTATATTTTATACATATGTACGTATGTAAGATTTCTCATTTTCAAAATGAAACATATTTTAATCAATGATGATTTGAGGTACGTACACATTTTTTTGGTATACTTACTCATCGCAATATGATTAAATTATTAGAAGAAACCACGTGCGTGCCCACAACGTACGTGCCCAGTGTATAAGTAATAGCGATTTGTAGAAACTGTGTACTCTCTCGAGAGAGTACCGTGAACGATTCACGAATGCTTTCCTCGGCGGCACGAGGGGCATAAGGCAGCCCCCAGGGACGACCACAAAAGGTGCGTAGCCTCGATCCTCGATCCTCTATCCTCGGAACGCAGGGTTGATTTATGAGCAGATGGAGGGGAGAGCGCATGCGCAACGGGACGCAGGATTCACTGGGGTCTATCCCCACCTCCATAGAGGAACCAGGCAGAGCATTCAGCCTCCTCCCTTCTTCGCCGGTTCCTTGTCCACTCGGTTATTAAAACCGAACGACACGGTCGGCAACCAGCAATTATCTGGCGAACGCTCGACGCCGCGCACGCTTCCATCCGCGCACGTTTATTCCGTTTACTTTTTCTTTTAACGTTCGCCCGTGGTAGTGCCGGTAATCGAGAAATACGGAGTTGTTACTTCGTTTCTTGTTTCGTCCCGTGCCCACGGAAGGAAGGGACAGCTGTTCCAGATAATTGTTTATTTACGAATCAGAAAGTGAGGTGATGACTAAGGTGATGCAGTATCAACAGGTCAGTACAAAATATATCTGTGTAATTATACAACGTACCGCGCTTGATAAAAACGGTGCGTTACGCGCGAATCGTTCGAAGTGACGCTTACTTTTCAATTCTTCGTTCGGAACAAAAAAGAATTACATTCAGCGGAAACCTCATCGAACTTCGACGTAGCATCAAATTTACTTGTATTACAGATGTGTATGCCGACGATGTCGTCGATGCCGGGCATGACGTCTATGCCGAATTTCCCGATGCCGATGCATCAGCACGCGATGGACTACGGCAATCCTGGCATTCATTATCAGCCTTACAATCCGGCGTTAGGCAGCCACCATCTCCAGACGAGTCAACCCGGTTACTGGTATCCCGGATCGACTGGCCACAGTCAAATCGCGGAACCGCTCACGGCGCCGACGTACACGATGACCAGCGTGCCGACCGGTGCGAACTCGTGGACACCTCAGACTCATCTGACCCAATCTCAGCTGACAACGATACCCGCGATTCAACATTACTCATTGCCGCCGAGCCCGCCGGATCTCCCGTCGAGTCCTCAGAACCATGGTTCCCCTTATCAGTGGCCGCTCACCCCGCCGGCGGATCATCATTACCTGGCCGCGGAGGATCCCGGTAAATCTGGAAGGAAGTGCACAAGATGTCGTTGCCCGAACTGTCAAATGGATAGCGGTGCGCAATTGAGTGCTGACGGCAAGAGGCAACACGTGTGCCACGTGGCCGGTTGCGGCAAAGTGTACGGCAAGACCTCTCATCTGAAGGCCCATCTCAGGTGGCACACGGGAGAGCGACCTTTCGTCTGCAACTGGCTGTTCTGCGGCAAGAGGTTCACAAGAAGCGACGAGTTGCAGCGTCATCTTCGGACTCATACCGGCGAGAAGAGGTTCGCCTGTCCCATGTGCGGCAAAAGATTTATGAGGAGCGATCATCTGACGAAACACGTGAAAACGCACGAGAACCAGAAGAAGAAGACCGCCGCGAGCAAGAAGGAGTCGAACAAGGAGAACTCTTTGCCGGCTAGCACCGAACAGAATTTGTATCCGCCGATCGGTGGTCAGTACACCGTGATATAGGGCTGTGAAACCGTAGATATAATATGTACATATCGTGTGTATAGAAGCGTTGGGATTGATTCTCGAAATTGGACAAAGTGGAACGTTCGGTCTGTAAATATTTTTCGTTCGTTAAGGGAAAGTTTCACTTTTTCTCGTGTAGATATTGTACATAGGAAAGAGGATTGTATATTTTTGTACAGTATGTGCCGATTTATGTAACTGTTATTAAATCGAAGGTATTAATAAAACAGAAGAATTTACTTGGAATGCGTATGCTTTAAATACTCTCTGATATGCCCGTAAAAGCGTTGCGAAGTAATGGGACGAAAATTTTATACGGATTAAGGCCTCGATTTACCGTGAAAAATTCACATAATAACGAATCATACCCTTGTCGTATATCAGGTTCCACCGTGACATCTTCCTGTCATACGATACATCGTGAGTCCCGCCCAAGGGGCACAATAACGTTCGGTCGCTTCCAAAAACCGTGGACCCTTCGCGATCCGTGATGATTCCTTACCTGGCAGGTGTTCGAATAGAAAAAAGGTATTATTCCCTGAAAACATCTTCGAAATATCTTGATCACATTTAATGAAGCGGTACCTTATCTTTTAACAGACGATAGGACACTTTTCCAAATGCGACGTTCCGCGAACACTTTTAAACGAGATTGCGCGATGAAACTTGCTCTCGGATAAATTGCTGTAACATGTGCGACACAGTAACGAGTTGTTACATTCGTATCCGAGCCAAGAGATGGCTGCACCGTGAATGGAAAAAGCCCCCGTAGACCCATTAAGGGGGCGGCGCGCCGTTGCCCCGGTAAGGATTCATGGCTGGCACGTAGAGGTAGAGGCGAAAGAGGCAGACGCGAAGATAGAGAGGTAGAAGAGGCAAGCGAGAGAGGGAAAGCCAGATGATCAAGGAAGAAGGAAAAAGAGGGTTTAGGGAACGCGGAGATGAAGGCGAGAGAAGGAAAAGCGAGACGGTGGCCGAACGAGAGCGCGCGAGAGCCACGGCGAGGGGTGAGGAGGGGTGTTACGAAAACGTAATAAAACAAAAAAGAGGCAGCCGCGGAGCAAATTATAGGGAAAAATAGGGAGGTGCAAGGCGGAGGAGGCAGCACAGGCCCCGTGGTGTGGCACTCGCCGAGGAAGACGATCAGGTGGACGGGTGGAGGAGGGGAGGAGGGGTGGCGCCACGGCAATTCCAGGCTCGCGTTCAACGTTCCCCGTGGAGTACCGTGGATAGCCGCGAAGTTAGTGCGCAAGAGATTCAAAGAGAGTTCAGAGCGACGAGAGGCCCGTGTCTCCCGCGTTCGCTGTCCTTCCGGTCCTCCTACCGCGAGAACCGCGGCCACCGCTCGTCGAGGCTGAGATCAAGAAAGAGAGAGAGAGAGAGAGACGCGACCTCCGGGAATCGTCGGAACCGCGAGCGACGAAGCCGGGCCCGTTTCGATCAACGGGGAGAGAGGGAAAGAGAGACAAGTGCATACCTACTTGCACGGTACATACTCGGCGGCTCTCTCTTACGTGTTGCGCGCGGTCAGTGCGAGAGGCTGCAACGTGCCGCGAGCATGCGTCTGCGACGGACAGCCCTTAAAGCGGATACGCAGCACGCCGACTCGTCGTCGTCATTGTCCACACCCGTGAACGCGCGGTTCCCGCCGGACGAATGCACGCGCTAACGTCCTCGACGGGGAGGGGGCGAACGATGGACGAACAGGTTCGTAGCCGCGCGGATGTCATCGATCCGATCGAGATCGGCCCCGATTCCTAGCCGATTTGCGAGACGCGTGATTTCAAACTGACACCGTTACTCCTCTACCCGCGTACTTCCCTTGCCTTACTCCCGCTTTCAACACCTTCGTATGCTTCTGGTGCCTCGCGAGATGTCGATGAACGCGCGACGAGCAGCATTCCGACGCACA
>SHCU01000004.1:1007629-1030746 GCA_004307685.1 Ceratina australensis
AGTTCAGAGCGACGAGAGGCCCGTGTCTCCCGCGTTCGCTGTCCTTCCGGTCCTCCTACCGCGAGAACCGCGGCCACCGCTCGTCGAGGCTGAGATCAAGAAAGAGAGAGAGAGAGAGAGACGCGACCTCCGGGAATCGTCGGAACCGCGAGCGACGAAGCCGGGCCCGTTTCGATCAACGGGGAGAGAGGGAAAGAGAGACAAGTGCATACCTACTTGCACGGTACATACTCGGCGGCTCTCTCTTACGTGTTGCGCGCGGTCAGTGCGAGAGGCTGCAACGTGCCGCGAGCATGCGTCTGCGACGGACAGCCCTTAAAGCGGATACGCAGCACGCCGACTCGTCGTCGTCATTGTCCACACCCGTGAACGCGCGGTTCCCGCCGGACGAATGCACGCGCTAACGTCCTCGACGGGGAGGGGGCGAACGATGGACGAACAGGTTCGTAGCCGCGCGGATGTCATCGATCCGATCGAGATCGGCCCCGATTCCTAGCCGATTTGCGAGACGCGTGATTTCAAACTGACACCGTTACTCCTCTACCCGCGTACTTCCCTTGCCTTACTCCCGCTTTCAACACCTTCGTATGCTTCTGGTGCCTCGCGAGATGTCGATGAACGCGCGACGAGCAGCATTCCGACGCACATTCGGTATCCGTGGGTCTCGATACGTTGCGTTTATTTGAAATTTTATGGTTAACCGGAGTGAGGCGGGGAGTGTAGAAATTCCGAAGAGAAACAAATTTGTGATATCTCGGCATCATGTGATATCGGGTATCGAAGCTCGCGCGAACAAAGGTAGAGCGAGAAAAATCAACCTCGCGGGTTCGCTATTTTTATTGTTTGTTTACGTGCGAAGGGCAGCAGCGACGCGATACACCAGTGAATTGTGATATTTCCGACTGTCGTAAATTATCGAAGCGAGTCGAAATATGTGACACGGTGCTATTTTACTGGTGGACAGTGGTGCACGAACACATCGTTTTAAGGATCGGTCGCAACTCCACGGTTGCTGCATCGATATTTTTTGGATCCACGAGGACAATCGAGCCGGCAAGCTGGACGCGGAGGTTGGTGGCGGCGGGGGCCGCCGGGGTATCAGCCCTCCAGCGCATCTCGGCAACATAGACGTGAGTTTTTGCATTGACATACAACTTGATTACAGTTCTAATATTTTTGAATAGTTTAAATCACTCATGGATTTTTGTCTTTTTGTCGCCGAATGGAATGATTATTTGTATGTATGCTACATTGTTCAAATGAAATAGGGTAAAATCGATAGGATCTCTTGTTACATGCGACAGAATGTTTATTTACGCGCATTACTTTCGTACAATTGAACATGACGTTTTATCAGTGAAGTAACATGTATGTACATATGCTTTTAAGCTTTCCTTTCGTTATAAATACATCTGTTATTTACAGTTATAGACAATAAAAGAATTTCCATTGCTTCCAGCGTAATTCACTAATAGCGTCGTGTCAATACGAGTAAAGTTATCGCCATTTATTGACATTCCTCGAAAAGACAGGAAATACTATGACAGTTCGGTGTCTTTGTCTTTTCGATTCGACTAGATGGACAGCCGCACAGATTGATATTGTTATCAGTTGTGACGCCGTAGAAAATTTACACAGGTACACGTGTGTTTTCGGAACGCTTAAGGGTCACGTGACTGCTCGTGTCAGGCGTGAGACTTACCTGCGAGGATGAATCCCAATATTGGCGGTATCGCTAAAGTTAATTCTAAACCTACGGCTCGCCCGTACGAATTCGTCTCGAGAGCCGCTAGTCAGTCCTGACCGATATAGTAAACGTTACTATGTTGCTACGCCCGTTTCACGCCCACCATACATCATGCGTTATGCTCGGACCTACCTGTCGACGTACACTTTGTTTCAAAAGCAACGCCCGTGTTATTAAGAAATTTCCATCACCGAATCCTTTCTTGCTTTCAACTGCTCTCATAATTAGCGGTGCAGAAGTTGCAAAATATGAATACGGGAATATCAACGGATCTTCTAGTAAATGCGAGTGACACATTTTATTGTTCTTTAATAATTCGTAATCTGATATAGAAAAAACGGTCGTAATTCTAATTCGATTCATTTTACTTTGAATGATTTCGGTATAATCAATCCTATCTTTTTAAAAAAAGATGCTTCCGAAAAGTTGTGAAACTATCTGTATAGATAGCGGAGAATAGGCCATTCGGTCGAGTTGAAACGCGGCGGAACAGACGGTCCTAGGGCAAGAAACCCAGTGCCAGCAATTCGCTGACACACCTCCACACAAATCTAATTAATTTATATCCTGAGAGAGGCGCCACTAGGGATGCTAAGTCCGACAAGAAAAAAGGAACGAGCATAAACCGAACCCGTGGTACCGGCTCTCCGACTCGCGGGAATCAGGGGCCCCTCAAAGGCTTTCTCACGAGGAAAGGGACTCCGAAACCCACCTCGAATCGACCCGAAGAACACATATCGATTTGTTTTCTTTATTGCTCGATTCTATGAAATCCCGTTTATTCCGTAACGATTAACAAGTAGCACTTTTTTTTTACGTAGCGCTCTGATATCAACTCCGAATAATATGCCATACAAGATGAAGCTGAAAATAATCGACTAATCGGAAAAGCTAATACGTGGATTCGATACGTTCGTCGAGAGCCGCGTGGCACGTTACACCGAATACCCAACTGTTGCTTACATTGTCAGGGCTGTCGGGAATTATAGAATGGAACGGACACGAAAAAGCATGGCACGCCATAATACCGGCCGCAGTGCCGGGATAATTAACCTGTCCCCTAGAAAATCTACACGCGTCGCGCACACGTATGTACCGCTCGAACCCTCATTAGCGGTTCACCTCGAGCGTCGCGTGAACTTTGCACCTGCAAATTGGCACCACCCAGTTTCGCCGCGCGAGCGAATCGCTGTCGCACGATTTCGATTCTACCGCTATTGCCCATCGGCTAATGAAATCGGAGCAACAGATGCGACTGATCTCGCTCGTGTACAGATGCAGCTGTCGCGCATTACGCAACTTCGTTGAACGTAAAAACTATGGACTCCGTTCGCGGGAGAAACTTGGAACGATGTAATTTTAAAAAAGCTTTAACTCGAGGATTTTTTACCCAATTTTTATGTCCCATCAATTTTAATTGGGCGCACATAAAATTTAATTTAACGAACGATATATATTTTATTTCATAAAATAAATGGTGACTGTGCAGTGGTTCGACATTTTACCTATTCCATGGGAAAGCGAAGGAACAGATTCCGTTAGCATTTCGCTCGAACGTTATTAAGATATTAATTTTAATTAGCAGTTAGTCGTAGCGAATTAACAAGGCTTGTGCGATTAATAATTTGTACAGAGCGAACGAGGCATCGAACGTTCACGGCTGGGCGAGAACACGTGCGCGGAATAAAATAAGCGAATTATGCAGATGAGCGTGCGGTTCTGTCATTTTTGATTTACGGCCCCTCTTCGGGGAACGTCGATTCGACAAACTGGATAGGACAGAGACCCGGTAACAGAATTTTCCCCGCGGTCCGCGAACCCTTCCGACCACCAAGTATTTACGTTCCCCGGATAAGTGCACTATTAACTAGCCTCGCGCTAATATCTATCTCATTATGTTAATTATGTGGGATCGGGAGGCCCCCGAGGCCGCGAGAGGGTACCGTCGCAACCGCCGCGCCGCGCCGGTGCCGTTTCCACTTACTCCGTACCGTGCACGTAACCGGCATCGCGTATGTTTTAGTACGCCTCTTGATCGGATATAAATTGCGAAATTCATTCAACAAATTATGAGGGTAGCGGGCACGCTGTTCGGAGGAGATAAAAGATTAACTTCACGAATGGAATCGATGATGAAAAAAAGAGACGTATGAATCGAAGGCAATCTCCCGGCTACAGCTGCCAGGTGTTTTCCGTTTATATCGTGCCGGTAACCGAGTCAATTCGATTAACTCGGCCTCCGATCAATCACCCTGTCGCTGTTCCCTGCTGAATTCGGCCGCGAAACGCCAGTATAAATTTATTTACAAGAGGATATTTACCGTCGAACCCCGTTGCCCCGATGTGCGAACATAATTGCTTAATTGCCACGGAACGTTTGAAAAAAATTCTCGCGCGATTCGTCTCTCGGTGGGTCGTTCTCCGATTGATTCGTATCACGAACGATCGTTTCTCTCGGCGATAGAAATAGTTTCCCGCGAAGATATTTCGGTTCGTCGCGATCGTTCGATGGGAACAGCGTCGCGATTATTACACACGCGGTATACATGGAAACGAAAAGAGAGCGATAAAAACGGCGCCTTAGTTTGCCCCCGGCGAAGACTGGAAGCTGTTTCGTAATCGCGGCCTGGATCATTTTCTGCACGACTGCGCGGGAAATTAGATCACCTACCTCTCATCCCGGTAGCGAGAGATCTAGGCAGGTTTCATCGCACGATACAGGAAGAGCTTCTTTATCGCTGCGTACCATCCTCGTCCCTCGGCCGCTCATCGACAACTTGTCGCTGATAATTTAGCAATTAACCATAATCCTGGTTTTTTCCGTTTAACCCGGGACTCTGTTCTTGCCAACTCGTTTTCCCGCGACGTCGTTTAATTTCCTGTTCTTTTTCTCCCGCCCGGCTCCTTTATTCTCGACGTACCTCTGCACCGTTATACCCGTTCCGTTATCAGCGTTTATCGAACGGCTTGTTGCTTCTTGGACAATCACGGCGTCTAACGGTTCTTCAATTATATCGCTACCTACGCAACAATGCGAGCAGCGGAGTAGTATTCGGATTTAGGATGTAACCTCGCGCTGAAGATTTTCCGAACGTTGCGTCATTGATTTCCAGCGAAAAATATGTACAAATGAAACGTGCTTTGAAATTGCGCAAAGTTCGAGGGATCGTGAGACCTACGCGGTGTTCTATAAAAGATTCTCAAAAAGAAAGACGTAGAAACTCGCTCTCTTCTCTTGTTCTTCCTTCCTCGCAACTTTCTCCCTCGGTCGGGTCGTCCTCGCGCTCCTCTTCGTCTCTCTCGGCTCTGGCTTTGCTTTTGGCTTGGGCCGGGTGTAATCGGTTCCCCGAAGCCAGGGCTCATTATCGACCCGTCGGCCTAGCAATTACCTGCGAAGCCTCTTTCGACTTCGTGTGTGCCAGCCAGAGCACAGTTTCCGACTCCTCACGAGGCCTTCCGAAATCCTTCGAGCCGGGGAGAACAAGGAGAGAAAGGAAAGCGGGAATATTCAGAGAAACGGCGGCCCATCGTCGTCGCTGCTAGCGTCGCGAAACAGACAATGACGCGAACGAAGTCGCGAAAAATGATCGTCGATGATCACTGGAAGTGTAGGTTATACGCAATAATTTCATCCGATCGAACGCGTCCAAAGGAGAACTTCCTTTCTCCGAGCCGATTCGTTTCGTGCACGATAGAAAGGAAAATTTTCATACTCCGAGAGAATCTTGACCTCTAAACGCAGCCCGAGTGCAACGTTGCATACATTTCACTAAGGATAGTCATGTTAGCGTTACGCAACCAGGTATATATTGTAGTTATTATCGGGTTTGCAATATGTGAAACCGTTATCGGGCTAACTAAATGCCACTCAGATTAATACGGCACGTTCGACAATGTACATGGTATCGCGAACAAGTTACGATAGTCATGGTAATGACAGGAAGACCTAATTTGACTATTCGACCGTAATCGCAAAAAACTCTATCAACTGTTCGCCAATTTTCTTTCCCTCGTCCGTTCTTAACGGTATCGAGGCGCGAGAGCAGTTTTTTGTAATCCCCTCGCAACCTCTTTCGTTCCGCGTGTTTCGAAGCATCGTCGGGAGACAAATTTCGTATCTATTAGCTCTTTCTCACGGTCATACGGAAAAGAAATCGTAGAGATCATAGAAAAAAAAGTAGACGTAAACCATAAGTACCGGATAGTTGTGAAAAACGTGTCGCACAATCGGGCTTCGCAGGGAACAGGAAAATCAGGATAGCGCTAACTGCCATGGAACATGATATCTGATCACGGTCTACCGGACCGGTCAATAGGCCCGATAAAAATTGTATTCCACGTTGATTCTCCGTTTATACGTATTTTGGGTAGAATCGTATATTAAGTATCACAAAAGTCTGTTTGGAATTTTCTTAAACAGAACACGCGTTTATACGCTCGAAGATTGGTCGAGTTCGCGTACGAGGCAGTTCGTGGAAAAGCGTTAACTGCGTCTCGTGAGACCCTAACGAAGAGAGCGGGCCACGATAAACGGCAATCTTCCAGATAGCGGGTAGTAAAATCGCTCGCCTCGAACGGATTCGTTGCACGAAAATGGATAAATAATGAAAATATTCCGAGTCAGTATTCAAATCGAGTCGGCGATCTCCGGGTGCAATTTTAACTTCGTTACAGCACGTATTTTCGTAACTTTCAACGAGACTATCGGAGTAATGGTACCGATATTAAAAATTGCCAATAAACTCATCTCGCACGATTCGTTTATTCGCGTTACCTCGGTCAAAGTTTCGTGTCCGAGGAACGGAATTAAATAACGAGCGATAAGAGTCGTATCGATCCGGGGGTAGTAAGGAGAGCCGAGTAGATAGATAATGGATAGACGAGGCAATCACGCGGTCGTATCAATCCGTGTCATCGGACCGCGATGTTCCTCGGATTATCGATTTTCCTTCGCGGGCAACATTCGAACCGAGGTTAGAAAGCACGCCGGCCGTTCGCTAACGAACCTATACGCTCGAACGAGATTACTCTCTTCCCGTCGTTAACGCGGTTTTACGTCGAATCCCGGCGCTCCACCGCAGCGATAGACGAGTATCCGAACGCGCGTAAACGGAGAAAAGTAAAAAGCTATTTAGGAGCGGAGTATCCGCGAGATAGTTAAAGGAACACGATGCCTCGAGGAACTTTTCTGTTACTCCTGAACGCAATGGTTACGTAATTTTACGAGGAACACTCCTCTTTACGAGCGCAAACTCTGTTAGTTGTAAGCACGCATTCCCGGCGTTTGCTCGAATTAATTAACGCAACGGCCACGTGCAAATTAGCCGGCGAACTATTCGAAATCGAGCGGCGTTTCTGCCGTGAAGTAATTAGATGTCATTACCGCATCCCGGTAACGGGTGCACACACTCCGGAGAGAGTCTGAGTTCAGTTTGTTGAAGTGATTATTTTTATTGTCATTTCCGGCTGGTTTCTCGGAAATCTCGGAAGCGGCACGTAAGCTCGATGCGACAAAGGAACCGTGAGTCCCGTTCCACCGCTGTACGTTAATCTCGATTCTCCGTCGATTCGCTCCGATATCGACGGTGCCAACCGAGACAATCGCATCTCGATAATTCGGCGGAATTACCGTTCAATTAGACGGATCGACGCGGTAATACTCGTCGACGATCTAAACTTTGCCGAGTTTTACGCGATGCCGCGACAGCCGGTAATTTTCTCGCAGTACATCAACATCTGCCAGTTTTTAATATCGTTCGGCACAGTATATCATCGTTTTGTTTAAGCCTCGGCGAACGAGTCGGCGCGTTGCGCCCGAAGCATCCCGCGTCGCGTCGTAAGAAAAGTGGCGGTACGCGTAACCGCAATAAAATTCGCATTACGCTCCGCGTAATACGTGCATAAAGTATTCGCGTGTGTGCGGTAACGCGTGTAAAACGGCGAAGTCGGTTCGCGTTCTCCGGGGCAACCTCGTTCCCGGCACGGACGTAATAGATTTATTTCGGAGAAACCGTCCGTGTCCGTGTTCGTGTCCCCGGCGTCCCCGTTGCGTAGCCACGTCGATCGCTTATCATTCTCTCTTTGCCCCGGATGAAATTAAGAGAACGGGGCTTAAAATTCGAGATTGCTGGTAGCGTGTCGATGGTAATTTCCCGCTTTCTATTCGATCCAATTTGTCGACGCAAATGGCAGTGATATACCGACTTCCGTAATCGTTTGGAGAACACGCGTAAAACGTGGGTGTGGAAGGCGCCAGCAGCTCTCGCTGGTACAGCTGGATCGTGTTTCTGCCGCGCGGCGGATACCGGTATCCCTTCATTCCTGAGTAATCGTCAGGCCCAAGGCACGCTATCCGCCATTTTCTAAATACGTTGCCCGAATATATCGAACGTACAGACGAGAATACGTGGCTCTTTCGAAACGTTCGAAAATATATGCGTGCCTGCCCGATCCCGCGGCCTTTCCTTTCTCCTTAGAATGAACGCGCGCGTTAACCGCCGAATAATTAGTAAATTTATTTGAAACGTTTTCGATCCGAGATCGACAAGGACACCGCGCGGCATCCTCCTGTCGGCCAGTTTATTTTCGCCCGGCCCGAAACACTCGTTTATTATTAGCTTAACGCCTTATTGGCTCGTCGCGTTCCGAGAAGACTTGCCCTCAAATGGATGGGCCTCGGCGTTTGGATTTCTGGAATTCAGAGGTTGTCGCCCGGAGCTAATTGGTTAACGCAATGAATTTATTGCGCGAACCGAGCCTGACATCTCTGTGCCCGTCTTTCCGGCAAAAGGGGAGAGATCATCGCTTTCCGCGTAATCGCGTCGGTGAACTCGAACGCCGGTTCGCTTAATGATCGCGAACAGCCTCCAGACCTCGAACGAACCGCGGGAAACGGGCACGGCTTCAGGGACAAAATCAAAAGGCAGCCTCCCGAACAGCGTGGCAGGATGAGCGATGGACGGATCGCGAGCACCCGAGCAACGATCATCCCGCGCATCTCGAGTTTCCGCGCAATCGAAAATTCGTTATCCGCGGGGACGTAATAACGAGGATACCTCGACGCGGGACGGTGCGTCGCGCACGTCGCTCGGCCAGGAGAGCTTAATCGCCGGCGAGGGATCTCGAATAGCGCTGACTACGTTTTAATTACTCGCCGCGTATCGCGGGGAATGTAGAATGACATCAAGATGCCCGGGGTGACGGGAGAAACGCAGGACGGGCACCGGGGAGCGTTGACCGCTCGTAAAAAGAGCTTCGCCGGTTTTCCAGTCCGCCCCTCTCTTAATCACGGCGCAATGTAAATAAGAGCGATGCCGTTCGCTGCCCGCTGATAACAGCGCCGATAACAGGATGATCACTCTTTTATTCGCTGGATCTTCATTAACCGAGATCGAACCTGTCGCTGTCGACTTTGTACGCACGGTCTGTCCCATGCGCGACAGCTTGTCAACGTATTTTTTTTAATGGTTCGTACCGGCGCAACAAGTGTTCTTATTACTTCGGTTTTTACTCCGCGAATCCTTTTCCGTCTGGTCAAGCTCGCTCTCGTTGCCGGTAACTCGGTAAACGCGAGCATCGTTTAAATGTTCCCTGGCACGAACGGAGATTCGTTGCTCCACCTGAGACTTAACCCGATCGCGTGTTCAGCTATCGCACCGCGACCTTGGAACGATTCGGATCGAGCCGATGAAGAGGTCTCGAAATCCTTTCGTGTGACTTCCTCCTCGATCGGTTCATGTTCTTCGCCGCCTTCTACGAAATTCGTTAAAGTTCGAAATCATCCCACGATTATGCCGACCTATCACGGACCCTTTTGACAAATTTCACGATGACGAAACGCGGCTCGTTTCTCGGAAACTAATCACCAACGGGGGCTCCTCTCCCCGGTTGATTCCGCACAGAAACCGAGTTTGATTAATCGCCGGGGCTCGGTATCGAGTTTAACCGGGGTCAGATTCACGAATCTTTTTCAGACGCAACGTTTCCTACGAAGCGATGATCGCCGGTTACCTCGCGGCCCGGCATCGAAAGGGAAGCTGTTCCCACGTAGTCCCGCGTCGAAACGGGCCCGCCGTTCCGCGAGAGATCGTCGGCATGAAAACGGGGATAATTGTGGCTTCGTAAATACCGCTACTTAATACACGGCGTGCCCCTTGTACACACTTACACGGCTAGTCGCGGCGCGCGTATCAGCTCCTCCGCCGATTCGTGGCAGCAGTCAATCCGCTTAGGAAACGTTCCTCTCCGACATCCGCGGAACGAGGTAATTGTAAGCGGCGGCGGCGGCGGCGGTTGCATCGTGAGATATGCACTTCCGCCGCGGACGTATCTGGCTCCGGTGTAATTTCACGCCGCACCGATTTCCTTTCCCAAATCCTCCTAGTTTCATCAACGGACGTCTTCTGATTCGCTATTAACCGCGACACGTAGTTTATCCCTGTGCAACACATGAGGACACCGCTCATAATAGGATACGTTGCGGTTGAACGATACAGCATATACATATACAGGCTGTAAACCTACAAGTGGGCAATATTTGAGGATCATATCCTATGGCGCAAAATAAAACGAAAATGAAGAGTGACAGAACTACGTTTGGTCCTTCCTTAATTAGTTCTTGACAATTAAAAATTAGCTGATTTCGCGCATACATATCCGCTGGCACAATTTGAAAAAATTTGGCAACAATTGGAAGTCTCCAGATCAGGTTGAAAGTATGCTCAGATGTTCTCCTCATATAGTAGAACATTTACCCAGGGTTTCAGATTATTCTATAGATCCCGATCCCGATTAGATCCCGAGAGACAGCAACTTGAAAAAATCGTAAAAATTACCCTTCAAAATTTCGGAAAAATTGAAAGTTGCTCGATCGGGTAGATAATGTGCTCATATCTTCTACTCACATAGCAATGCAAAAACGCCCAATTTTTATTTCCCAATAACTAATTAATGATGGCCTGAACGCAATTTTGTCACTCTTCATTTTTGTCTTATTTTGGCTTGTAGAATACGCTGCTAAAATATTGCCCGTCTGTAGGTTTACACCCTGTATAATGAACACGTGCTACCAATTGCCATTATGGCTGTTAACGTAGCCCGTGAAATATGTACATTGATTGAGCCATTTACTTTGAACGTGGCCCAAGTCCATTTTCGAAAAAGTTAAGGCAACTAGTGTAACGATGACGTTTACTTCGTTGCCTTTTAATTTTGAAATGTTTAAAATTAGAAAGGCGTTGTAAATGTGAAATTGCACATTTATACCCTACACTTACACTTTAATTTTTATTGAAACGCAAACTCTTAAAATCTCAATTCAAATATGAATGGACTTAGACCACTTTCAAAACAAATGGCTCAATTACTTACATGTGCATCTAATTACAACTAATTCTTCTCTGATGTCATTTTAAAAAGAATCCAACGAGAGAGCAAATATCATTAATATCTCGTTCGATCATGCTATGATAAAAAATGTACTATTGTATCCGTAAACACGCGCGTTTATCGTCGTGAATTACGCGCAACAATTTTATAGCATAATTACATGCCGCGATAGCGCATCATGCCGTGGTCGCATTAATCGGGTGTTAGAGCAACGGTGGTAATTCAATTTTAATAGAAAGCAGCGCGCGCGCGTATGTGTATACGAGGTGGCACGATGAGCGAGCAGATACTCGCGCGAACCTTTATCTTTGATCCTTTGAACGTACTTTTTATTTGCATACCGTTACGGAGATATAGCCGGGAGTATCAACTAGTTAACGTAGGTCGTTCGTACGCTATCTACCTACCGGGCAAAAAGAACTGTTGATTGCGGTCATTACGCAAATCGAGATCGCCGCGATTTATGCTCGAGTTGATTTCTCGATGCCCCGCACGTTTCTGCCGATCGCCTATCGAACTTCCGGACTATTCGCGCAACACGTACGCGCGATTATTATAATTGTGCTCGCCAGCGATACCCGCGGTGTACGAGAGCCCGAATCGTACCTCGAAATCTTTAAATATTGCGGGTTACTCGATAGCAATAACGATTCGTCGAATCACGAGGTCTTGATTACTCTTCCGATTCGACAGAAATTTTACGAATTTATTGTAGGTAGCAAATGAACCTTCATTTCGTGTTACAAGTTCCGTGTTCTTGAACTTGCACAAGCAACGCAAGTAAATCGAATTGCAATAAATATGATTAAAGAGCGTTATGTACACCGTGACACATATTTTTTATTAACGCCTCCTTTTTATGGATATCAGTCGCGAAATTAAAATCCTTGGCTCTCCGTGTTTATACTCTGTCTAATGTACCTTTTCCTCTAATTATACGAGACGTTAATAGCGCGCATAATTAAGAATAATTAGATCTTGTATCACTTTATTTTCCCGGGGAAACTGGTTTCACAACGGGGGCATGACGGTCAGAAGAGACCAAGTAAAATATTTTCATCCACACCTACCTTCTCGAGAGCATTCGTTCATCGATAATTTTATATTTCGGAATCAGACACGTCTGCCCGCAGCCGATGATCAAATACGTTCCGTAACGAGGTCCGCTAATACCTCAATTAGTTTAAACATTCCTATGATAACGTGTGGAAACAGGTAACGATAACTGGAGCACGTGTTAGGCTACAATGTAGCTAACCGCTCATGACATTGACGGCGTTATCGCCCCGACGAAGATATGCGTTAAGCTATTTTGTTAAAGAATAAATTTTAAGTAAAAAAGAGGCAAATGAATAATGCGCGAGTGGAAATTTTTCTTGCCACGGGAAAAATGAGTGCACGCGCGTACGCGAGGGAACGGGATCGTTTCGATCACGCAATTGCCGTGTTAATCGTCCCGGCATCGCGGGATAATTGCCACGAGACGAGAACCCGTCTACGATTCGTGGCTGTCTCGCGAAACGGATCGCGGTAAAGAATGCTTACATGCCCGGGGGAATTAGGAAGTCCCGGAATTAGGAACGTATCGTTCGATTCGAGGCTTAATCGAGAGAACGTTGGATCGAAGAGGAAAAATCGATTACCGATTTCTACGCGGCGTGCCGCGCTACGCCAGCGCGTAGCTTTATCGCCTTTCGAAACTGGTTTATGACGAACATTTTTAAAGCGAACGGGAATGCGGACGATCGGCTGCTCCTCGTAGTTAACGTTTACGTTCGATCAACTTGTTCTTGACGAATGTGTTTGCGTTTCGAAAAGGTAGAAATCAGTCTTGCCTCGGACAGACGATGAAGGGTTAAATAATAGCGCGTTGATCTCTCCGAAAGATGCACTTTTAATCTGTGTACTAAGTGACGTAGGTGAATGGGAGCAGATAACCGCGTCAAAGTCCTAATAAGAAGTTCGACATCTTTGTTCCTGTTGCAATGCCTAGACTCGTTCTACCGGATTCGAGGTCGGGTAAGTGGAGAACGCAAAAATGATGAAAAAGGAGCGGCGCATCCCTTTCGAGACTTTTAGCTGGCAGGCTTCCGCGTAACAGAACTATCAACGGGTCGACGAGTCGTGACTCTATGCTAATAGCCGACAGAAAACGACGTCGCCGGCTCGAAGCCTAGCAGCGTACCTATACGCGGATAGATTAGGGAAAAATGAGGCTCGTTGTCAGCACGCGATCCACTGATTTCTCGTCGTGGTACATCGCGTCCTTGAGCTACGGCCTACTCCTGTCCGTCGTCGATTGGAAACGATCCATCGATCCTTCGTCCTTTTTCATCTTCGTCTCTCGTGTCTACCCGACAATCGCTTCGTCGCGTACGGCAGACTTTAGAATCCATTTTTATTGACAGATTACGCAAAAGATCGGCGGGGGAAAAAGAGAATGGAAGAAGAACGAGATCGTCGGTTGGATTCTGTTCGGAATTATTGAGATACGACGTGAAACTTTGGGTGCAAATGTCAGTGTCGCGATAATATTTATCGTTTAAAATGTTAGCGGCTAAACAGGGTGTTTATCCGCGGCCATATAGTAGTAATTATGTAGGATTATCTCTGGTGCAACTGGTATTATGTGTACGTATGTATATTATATAGAAATTGTTTTTGCCACGTATAATTTAATTTCCTCGTCGGTTTGACTCGGACGGAATCGAATGATCAAGATAAATTGTTATGACCGATCGAAATTGGAGGTTTCGAGAGTCAATATTGTGACCGCGGAAGTCGGGATTGAATGCGAGCGTGGCTAAATCGTATCATTAATCTTGTCGATAACGCGTTTAACTACGGGAAACTGGGAAGGAAGAACGGGTAGCGTATGAATAGCTGTCATATTGTTCGAGGTTCGCATGACTTTTGACTGACGCGTGTATTTTACGATCGATGCGGTGGATCAGAAGCGTAATGAAATCCATGTAACCGTATGCAGATTTGTAATTATAAAGATCGGGAATCCGAGATTCAAAATTTTTATCCGCTCGAAGCCGATAGAATATCGATGCGAGAGGTATCGAATCCACAATAGCGTGACTTTATTTTTAGCGTTATATTATGTATATAGGTTAATGTTTAATAACTGTTCGCACGGAGTAATTACGACACAAGTACCTTGTCATTAGTCTTGTACGACTTTAGATCGGAGTTACAAAACGGTCGCTACTGATCGTATTCGATCATATGCTTGTGCCGTTGCACGTGTTTAACTCACTGTTCTCCCCAGCGGCAACACACAATTATTTGTTAACGTGCCGCGATATCATTCTTGAAACGGCAACTAAATGGTAACTATAGGCGAAAGGACGGCTCTAATTTGCAATGATAAATTACGCGATCAATGACCGTGTTTACCTGGAAATTATTCACGCACGAGATTTCTCAATCGGAATTGCGCCATTACCGCAACCCACATTTCCAAAAAGTTACATAAAACTCTGGTTTTACTCGACGACTCGATCCGACAGATCGAGGCTCGGCGTAGAAATAAAATACGATCACGGAAAGCGGCGGGGTAATGAAATTCATGAGGCTAGGGTGGACGAGCATGGAACCCGGAACATCGTACGCGTACTTCAGGGTTCGAGTACATTTTTATTTTTCTCTCGAATCGATCGCTCGACGCGCACAAACGAAGGCCCGTTCGTTTGCTCGATTTTTCGTTCTTCCAACGAATACAATTTATATGATCATTGACTTCGATTAATTTAAAATATATTTTTCGTCGTTCAATCGGGGAGAAAACGAACTGGCCGTATGTACCGAATTTAGAATTTGCCTGTAAGATACGATCAGAGACGATGTTAAGGGAGCAATTGAAATTTCTTGAAAAGTCCTATCGGGTTTGACGGATCCAACGGTACGAGTACGAAAGTATCGCGAAGTTAATCCGAGTTTATCCCACGAAATGATCGTGAAATCGCGTGGCACCAGAAAGAGGACGGTTCCTCCGGGTCGTATCTCGCGATTGGAAAGCAACGGCGCGGCGAAGAGAACGACAATATAAAACGGTTATCCAACGGAAGCGCGGAGGGCTTGCGAATCACGGAAACACTGCGTCAGCATCCGGGCACACGATTTCCCGGAATGTCCGCATCGATTCCTGCGGTCACGTCGTTCAGGAGTTCTATCCGACCGCACCGTGCCACCCGCCTTCGACCCTCTTTTCTCCCGGCTCCTCTTTCCCTCGCGTTCACCCTCTCGGATCCCACGGCATTTACCGACAGTGCCACTCAGGGAAACTAAGATGGTTACCGCGTCAGCACTTCGACGTCGTTTCATCCTTCGCTCGTCGTTGTACCTCCGCTGCGCGGGAACAACAGAAGACTCCGTACCTTCCCCAAAGATTTCTCGGAAGAAAATAGGTATGTTAAAAATTTCTCGAAACACGAACCCACGCGTCCGTTACAACTTTTGCTAACCGTCGCGTAAAATTTAATGTACTCTCTCATCTGTTCTCGTGCTCGCTCGACAAAGTATCAATTTGCACCTCTGCTCGCGATTATGCCGTTTAATTGCGCGTTTCTTCGCAAACGGAGCGGCTCGCTCTTCCCACAATTCAACCGGCAAACGCTCGAGTTCCGTTCGGTTATTGCCGCGAAGGATCCAAGCTGGAATTCTCGCTCCATTAAAAATCGTAATCGCTCCTGATTGGGAACCCGCATGCGATGCTCCGTAGGCCTCTCTACGAGGTTTTCCATCGTTCGTTAATCGTCCACGGACGATGCGAAAGGGTAAACGAGGAAGGAGAGAGAGAGAGAGAGGAGCCACGGAAGAAACGCTTAGAATAACTCTCCGTACGGATAATAATCCGCGTGCCATGTACGTACATGCATTCTCCGTTACCGCTGCAGCCACGCTAAAGCCAATTAATCCGGCAATCACGAACGGTTCTCCGCTCCGCTCCACCTGCTTTATTTGCCATTAAGAAGGAACGTATATCGCGCAGCTCGCGCCATTGCAACGAACCCGGAGAAGGGAAGAGCGACGAGGAAGATGGAGGGTAACCGGGTCGATTCTCTTCTCGATCTGTCTGATTTCGTGTGGGCGTCGACCACGCGAATGCGTCTCGGCATAGATTTCGCGTGATACACTTCGAGGTTCGATGCTTCTTTCCTAATACGTTCCAAACGTCGTAACCGCGTTCCTTATTTTTTTTATGTTTTTACGATTCGCAAACTCTCGCCTCTTCTCTCTCGCTGGATACCCGCTCTTCGAACTCTCTCTCTCTTTCTCTTGAGTCTCCTGCGTATCGTCCATATCCGTTTTGCCAGCCTTCCACCTTGGTGGCCGACTCGATGCGCACACAGACGTATCATACCGTAACGTGGAGTACGAGTCGAACGTGTTCTCCAGGCTTGTCCCTCTTTTTTCCTCTCGATTTTTTCTTTGCGAAATGTTGCGCCCGCGAGAATCGGTTTAACCGAGGAATCGACGTAACAACGTATATCGGATCAGAGATCAGATACGATTCTATTTTAAACCAAGTTGTTGTTGCCAATTTTTTCCAGCTGATTTACATGTCTACGCGAATTTTGTCGTTTAATGTATCGGCCTTGGGAGGTATTTGCTTAGTTATCTCCTACTTGAGATTCTGAAACAAAGAAAATTTTTTAACAAACGATTCTCGTCAACAATCGTTCCTTATTCAGAGTGGTAGTAAAAATGTTGGGGTTAAGGTGCACGTTTCGCGCTGACCGGTGCAACGTGACTCGCGCCGCGACGAACGAGCGATGGGGATGGCCTGCGCAGCGTGTCCCTCTCACGAGCTATAAACTCCGTGACTATTTTGATTCCCAGCATTTGGCATGATCGTACGCGCGTTCGCGGTCCCCTCATGCAATATTGATGACCCGCCGCGGATCAAATGCCCCATGATAGCCCCCACCCACGATCCCCCTAACCGGTATCCTGATTGCGAACCGGGTCAGAGCCACTGATTTTCAATGGATGGGAGCCGAATTTAAACTATGATTATACCCCCTGCGTCGTCTAAGTACGGGCCTTCGAGGCAAAGGTCTAATGAAGCTTTGCCGAATTAATGCCGCGTAAATTGCGCGCGCACTTTCGTATCTACCGGGGGCTTAGATAACGACACGTGCCGCTATCACTAAATTAACGGTCCTTGGAGTCACGGAGTAATTAGCTGGACGTTACGTAGCACGTGATGATGATGCCGCCCTGAAAAGTATCCAATTGTCAATGCTCGCAACATTTTAATTGAGTTTGTGCCTGCACGCCGCGCGCCGTTCCGTTTCCACTCGCTGTCAATGATTGGATCCGCGTAGCGTTATCGAGCAACGACGCTGTTCCTCGCCGACGGAAACCAAATTGATCACGTGTCATCGTTTCCTGGTCTCGAACGGGTCAGAACGAATTTGTGAATCCTCCGAGCGTGACGGTGCCTCATTGTTTTACCGTGTCCCGGATTTCCATCGCCGCCTCATTGTGAACGGGGAGGATTTTGAAAGGCTGGAATCGCGTCGAACTGAAAAGAATCGCCTTCGGAGGGAAGACCCGGTCGAAATTTCGTTCCGATGTTACCGCAAACGGTAAGACAATGGGAAGAAACAGACCCGGGTTAATCCACCGTTTCCGACCAACCCTTAATCGCTAGCGTCGAGATGCAAATGCCTCGGCTCTCCAGCGGAGCTTCTGTAACGAAAGGATTTTTCTATTTTCGAACCTTTCGTTTCGCTCAAGATCGCGTACGTTATACCTACTTCTTACGTACCTATTCACCGGCAAACAACATGTTTCGCGAGATAAAATATTACACAATTAGCGCGGTATGTAATTAGCAAGTAATTGATTCAGCAACATTCGCTTCTAACTTACGAGGTTCTACCGGATGATCACACCTAATTTATTTTTTCTACCACTAATTGTCATTTCTCGCCGCATCGTAGAAAATACGTATCTCTATTAGTATTTGATATTAAATAAAGTAGATTCAGTGAGATCGAGTAAAGTCGTTTAACGTAATCGGGTTTCCGATATTTCGGTATCTGTCAAAAGCGACGACATAACGTTTAATACTGACGGTACTTCTTTTGACCGAGAAACTAAATTCTTATCACCGGAGAAAGTTGTCAAACGTACAGCGATACGCGAACCAGATATCCGATTTTCACTTTCGCGCGGACGAGTTTGCTATAAATGCTGTTTAATTACCTGTCACAGGCAGCGTAGCGTGGAATGAAAAATATACGCGGCCAGAATTAATACGGCAATTAATCTTGCAGACGTCAGACATGAAAATTATGATCGCTTTATGTAGCGTTGTGCCCGACTGACAAGGAACCGCCGTAATGTCAGAGTTGCTACATTTTTCCTCGGCCGTCGGAAAAAGAAGAGGCCGCTCCGCGGCTTGCCCACCGAATGAGATAGATTTTTTGCGATGATAGTCGACGCGCGTATACGTATACATACGAACCGGGAGCGGCAGGGCAGCGAGAATCGGGACACTCGTTCTCACCCGTAATATTCCCGACGTCACTTCCAGAGGGTGTCCCTTTAATAATTTATTAGCAAGCCTGCTAGCTAGCGGAACAGGGAGTCCCTGATTGTGTCGTGTCGTCTGTCCCCGGCATTGTCGAGGTAACTCGCCGCGGGTGGTCCTTGACACGATCCTGATACTTGGATGCTGTTGCTGTTATTAATACGGGGAACCGCCGATCAATTATTTACGATACGATTCTCGTTGTCATCGAATCCCTTCTTGCCAGCGACTCGCCGATATCGTCCATCTCTCGTTTTCCCAATTTAATTCCCCACCTAATCAATTGAATTGCGACGAGAGTTTACTCGGACCATTTTAGATCGTTAGCTATGGCAATTCTAAGAACGTAACCAATTTGTATATCTGTAAATTCTTTGACCGGCGTCGGGTGTAAATAATCGTTGAAAAATCGTTGGTTCGCAGGAACGATCGGTCGTCGATTCCAATTGCATCATCGATTATTAATGTCGCGAGGGCCGCATTAATAATTCTCGGCGGTATCTCCCCGACTTATCGCGCATGCGAGCGTTTATTACTCGAGGCTATCAATTATCCGGATCCTTAAAAAATTGTTGCTATTAAACGGGCAACGTTTCGACCGTTAGTCATCCCACGGTCTTTCCTCATCCGAACGCCAGAGACAATCCAGCGAATATTCCTGTAGGTATCTCTTTCGCGCGATTTTCACAACCTACGCGATCGCCAACTTTTATCGTCGCTTGATTTACACGTGTGGCAACGAAAAACGAACGTACGTACATACGCAGAGTTATCTACGATCGAGTCGCGTTGTCCCCTTGACGCGTTGGTCCCACGATCGTCTATCTAAATATCAATTAGACGTTCACCGGTCTTCGGGAGAGAATCGCGCGAAATGTTTTTGCGCGTATCGCTCGACGAAAACGATCGAGCGGAGCCGCGAGAGGATAAGGTACCTCGATCGAACGAGAGAGGTGAGGATCTTGGGGGTCGTAAATCGAGTTTCGTCGTGCGTACGTACATAGTGGCGCGCCTCCCATCGTCGTACGCGATCGGGCCGCGTGCGAATTAATCCACCGACGGGCCGTACATGTTCACCGGTCCGTGTTCCGAGCGTGTATGCGTGAGTGATACATGCGTATTTCGGGCCGCGTATATAATAACAGGTTGTTCGGTGCGCCGTCTTCTCCTAGCCCCTCGCGGCCTCTCGACCAGTGATGTATGCGCTAATTGTGAGGCCCTTCGCTCCGACTCTTCCCCTCGACTCTCCTTTTATTCTTTTCGCCGACGCTCCGCGATTCCACGGAGAGGGTTAATGCGCGCCGCGTTTGATTCAATTTTGAGACCGGGAAAGATGCGCGGGATATCACGCGGAAATGAAGATCGTCGCGCGAGCATATTTTCTCGGCGTCAGGGTCGAAACTCCCGTCGCGGAAATTTATTTCGAAGAGCGCGCCAGATAAGACGTCGCCGGGAGGGTTTCGACATCTGCCAGCGAGCCGGCCTCGGTAGAATACATCGGCCGGCCCGAAGCAGGCAATTAAGTAATTAAACAAATCTGTCGAAGGCGTTATGAATGAGCCGATGCACGCCCTCGGGTACTGGTAGAATGATAAGGTAGAAACGTCGCGTACCGAGATGTACGACGTTCTCATTGGAGAACTCTGTTACGTCTCCGCGTGCGTGCCCGTCCTCTGACAACGAGCCACAAGCACTGTCATCGTCGAACGTGCACCGTCAGAGCACGGCGGGCACGCGATTCGACCGTTGGACTTTTTTATAAAAACGATCCTCGTTGAAAAAGGAAAATCGGCGGGACGAGGCTGTTTTACGACGCGCGTCGTTCCGTCCCGGCGCTGTCAATTTCGTCGGCGAGCAATCGGGCACGGGCCGAGCATTAACATCACTCCCAAGTTTAATCAAACGCTAACCAGAGGAGATTTAATCTACCGCAGACTCCCCCGGGATCCTCCCTTCCCACGAGGTCCCGCTCCCGTTGCCAGAAAGCCTCGCGGCATCGCTCGTGTCGTCATCGTCGTCGTTCCTCGTGCATTCTCTCGGCCCGCGCCCCCCGCTTCGCCTCTCTTTTCGTTCGATCCGTCGGCCCGGGTAATATAATCACAACACTCGGGGTGGCCTCGTTATTTATAGGCACTCTATTTGCGGCGATGGAGCCCGATTTTCGACGACGATACTGACTCCGGCCGTGATTAAGGGATGACTCGCTGACGCTCGAGGTCCCGCGCCACCCTAATGTTACCCCAGGGGATGTTAAACGTCGGTTATTCCCGAACGAAACAGAGTCATCGTGTCGGTGGTTGCGCGTAGCCGAGGAAACATCGCGTTAATTGATCGGTCCCGAAGGGAGGATCCCCACGGGCATTCGCGAGGGATCACGATAAAAGACTATCAAACAATTTGCCCGATAGATAAGGCGCTTAACCGAAACGAGCTGTCAGGTAAAATCACGGGGAAGTTCGAGAGTACCTGTCACCCACCTGGCGACCGTATCGAGGACGGAGGGGAAATCGATGGCGGTACGATCGACGCGAATTGCACGGTTCCAGAGAAGTTTCGCGAGCCCACGTGTCGCCAACTTTACACTCCCACGTAATAATCTGTCCCGCGTCGTTTGGGGTCGTGGAGCAAGGAAAAAAGAAGCCCCCGTCACGTGTGACTTCCTGCCGCGATCCCCAATTGCAGACCTGCTCGTCAGATGATACGTTACGAGCACTTTATTCTTTTCTTTTTTTTTACTTCGAGTCGCGAGTAAAAAATAAATTACTGTCCGGGCGCAACACCGTTCTCCTCGCTTAACTTGTGATCGCGAGGAGTGGCGAAAAGTATCGTTGGTCAGGGTGGCATCGCTGCGTCGCGTGTCCTACGGTGGCAAAGTTTACTTCGGGATACCCGAGAAATTACTAGGTACTCGATTCTGGGTTACGTACATATGTACGTATATAGATGTATCGCGGACAGGGAAATATTTAAGAGCGTTCTATAGCCGAGAATTGCGCGATACAATTACAATTCAGGATTTTGCTTCTTGTTGCAAAATGACTTTGGTAACGGGGCCGCTGTTGTGCGATTCCCATCGGGAATCACGAATTTTCAGCCTGCCGACGGCGATGCGATCGTCGCGCTACAACTGATGATACGTTTCGCGTTTCCTCTCGCGTTCGCTCGAAATATCGTGCAACATAGGTTTATACATACACGATAAAAGTGGTCAGTCGTCGACGCGTTTTCCTCTCGTCGCAAAACTCACACGTTCATTTTTTTTTTTAATCCAACCACGCATCGAGAGATAATAATTAATAATTAACTGTCAGCGCTAAAGAAATAAGGGTCCGTCGCGTTTGAATCATTCCTTTAAACCAGAGTGAAATTGATTACTTCGGCAGCTGTCATCTGCTTTTCCCTGAAAACTGGAGCATGGTGGTCGTAATGATCTTTTGTTCAAACATTTTTCCTTTTTCGTGGCGGCAGATCGGTATCTCAGTCGGGAAACGTAATTACCAGAGTTGCGGTGGCGGTACAAGGTTCTGACCAAAGACAAAAATTTTGGCGCGTGGGCCTCTCGACCTTCTCTCAGCAGGTTTCCAGGTCGAGGGATAAAAAGGTGCCGCACCGTTCTCTCATACACCTGCGACTATTTCTCTCAGGCTAACTTCTGTCAGACATTCCGGCAACATCTAAAAAGGAATGAAAAACGTAATACGTAATTCTTGATTTTTATCGAACAACTGGTCTGTATCGTACTGCGCTTCCTTAATTGAGATCATCTCGTAACTAGTTATTCGAACTCAGACGAGTTGAGAGCATGTCGCGGCGCCGCGGGTGCTCTTACGATCGTCGCTTTGCATTTTAATCCCGAGCGACGCGAAAACGTTACCTGTCACTGTCCGAAGAAATTTTATTAGATTGCAGGGTGAAATGAAAAGTCGATATTATCGAGCCCCTTTCCGATTGAGACATCGCTGTCGATGATTCTCATCGCGATCGCAAAGGGACAGTTCCATCTCGTTTCTCATCGATGCACAATGGTAATATCGATTGAGCCATGCTCCTCGAGAAGGTGGAGCCCTGGCTTCCAATGAACTTGCCAATTATGCAATTAAATTGTCATGCGTTCAGCTCGTTGCAAATGCGATTTCTTCGAAGGGCTAGTTCTGCCGCTCGATCGAATAATCAATCGCGAATCATAGAAATGCAACGCAACAATTCAAAGCGATTACGGAATCCATCGTAAAAAAAAAGAAACAAAAAGAACAGGAAACCACGGAGATATCGTTGACATCGTAGAATGCTCCGAGAAATGCGCTTCGTTCGGCGTGCATCGCGGTGAAAAAAGATCTGATCCGAGGCTATCGGTCGGTGGAGCGAGTCGCGTTACCTCGGAACTAAAGGCTTAATTCCAGTAATCTTCGTGTCAGGCCGGCTTCTGATCCG
>SHCU01000004.1:1036276-1050935 GCA_004307685.1 Ceratina australensis
CGTCTACATTCTAACTCTATGAGGCGTCCGGTGGATCATCCGACCGTTCTCTCCTCTCTCTCTATCTCTACGCATTCTCAGGCGTCCGGGTGACGTACCCTGTACTCTGTTCCTGGTATTGGCGTCCGGCGGATATTCCAGCCGTACTCTCCTCCAAGGAACGACCCAGGGTAGTCCCCATACTCTCCCGGTTGCAACGGGCGTCCGAAAGCTACGCTTCGTACTCTCCCTCTCAACTGGGCGACCGTGGATTACCTCGTTCTCTCCCAGCGGAGTGCAGTTTAATGCTAGAAATTATTAATCCGCACGCGTCTTTTATACCTGCTCGTTGCTAACGCCGCGGCTCAATCAACAGTCGCGGGTTGTTAGGCGGCTCGTCGCAGCCTTGGGGCAAATCTCGCATTTTTCAATATACATGGTGTTCTTCTTCATTACATATTTAATTTATTCGCGTCGATTAAAAATCGCGAGTCTCCGTGACACGTCGATCCGGAAGATTTAGTAGGGTCAGTTTTTGAAAGGATCGACGCGTGCGAGCATCGCAGGTGCGGCCTATTCGGCGGGGGACGTGAGTGTGCATAGCCGCGGGGACGACGACGACCAACGCGACGTAACCTAGGGAGTTCACTTCCTGGGCCCATTGAATATTTATCGGCGTCCTCCTTGTTCGTAGCTCGTTGCGGCTCGGTCGAATTTAAATATCGTGGCTTTCTCGTCCTCCCGAACGCGTGCCTCCTCCTTCCTCCATTTTTCTCGGCTTGTACTTACTCCGCTCGCCCCGAGTTCGTATTATTTATAGGCGCGGCGCGTGTGTCGCTTGCCAAGAAACTGTCTCCCTTAAAAGAAAAATCGAAGTAACGAGCCGGCGAGCCTAGTTATGTTTAGAAGATACCGTATCAAAGAATATGTATGTATGTACGTCGCGGTACGCGTGTCTATTTACGCGCGAGGGCGACTCTCGTCGCGGACAGAATCTCGTACAGGTATTCAATTTTTCATACCCGTGCGACCATACCATTGTCGCGTGTCTTCTCGTCGAACAGACATCTCGGGTATACCCGCCGTGACGGGAAACGTATCGACGCGGCTATAATCGAGTCGTCGACGATGTTTCGACTCGGACGGGAGCAACGAGAGTCGTTTACCGTGAGAACGTCCTTTCGAGACTCTTCGGCCAAACGAGCATCGCTCCTCCGAACAGAAGTGCCGCTCCTTTAAAACGGCTGTTCGCCCCCTTTAACGATGAAAATTTTCAACCGAGGGTAGCGCGCGTAAACCGCGACGATTATCGCGAGGAAGTTATCCACGGTTTCTCGGTGGCGCGCGCGGGGCTAAAAATCATCAACCCCCGGTTCTCTCGAGCGGTGGGTAACGAGACGAGACGAGACGAGAGCCGGGGCTCGAGAAAAGTAAGCATCGTGAATCGAGGCAAAGGCAAGGGGTACACGCAACGGAGTTTCTTCTCCTGCGGGAAGGCGTGGTCGGGAGACGCGCGACGTCCATTTGTCTCGTGCGCCTCCCGCACCAGGAACGCCCTCGCATCCCACGGGCATCGATCACGTCTTCCTCTTACCAGCCGCGTTGTACCGCGCCTGTGTACACTTTACAACCGTCTACCCTCCTACGTGTACGTGCACGTACGCGTACACGCGCGTACCCCCTTCGCTTCGCCCACCCGGGATCCTCTTCCCCGGGACGATACATTCTGCTGCCCTTTCGTACCGTCCCCGACCCTCTCCGCGAGCGAGGAACCGAGCTTTCGCTACACTTCGCCCGGAGAATCGCTATGAAAAATACCGTAAAACGATTCTTACTTTCCGGCCACGTTCGCTTGATTTCTCGGTTCCCTGGAACCCTTTGCGTCGCATTCTACTCGAGACGTTTCCTCGGTTCCTAAGGATCGGAACGTCGATCGAACATAAATATCGTCGCGGAACGTAAATGTAATCGGTGACAACTAGAAATTAACGTCGTAAAAAATATATTTATTGTAACGCTAACAGGCGTGTCCGGCTAATGAATATAATTTTTGTTTCAGCCGGTGAGTGAAATTATCTTCCCCGCGCGTGGAGACGTGACCATCAATCAGTAGTAAGTAACTCCGTAATAAACAATGCGGCTACTCTCTCTACGGCGTGAAACGTTCGCGGCTCGAAATTATGTTAAACTCGGCTTTCGAAACGCGCGAGGTATCCCCGGGTTGCAATTATTTTTTTTGTCACGCCAATTAGTCGATTCCGCGGGTCGTTGATCAGATTTCCTGCCAGCAAGGTACGAAACCGACGGCATTTGCCATTCAAATATGCAAAACGTCCGCGCGTACTTATACATACATACGTGGCGGCTCGTGAATATTCATGCCAGCGCGAATGATATACCACGGTTCGTCGGTTAAGCGCCATCGCGGACGAACGAAAAGCGAAACTGCGTTATCGCGAGAATCGCCGGGCTTCCGGGAAGCCGATTTATTTGCGAGAAATGTACGAATTCTCCGAGAATACGAACGATAAAAATTCGATCGCCTTCAGTTTGCACGCGATTCGAACGGATAACGCGTTTCCCGGCCGATCGATCGATTCGTGAACGTAAAATATGCGTAAAGTCCTTAACGCCGAGAACTCGTACGTATAGAACATTCGTTGGAAAATTGTCCTGCGTGTAACGTTTCGTGGAACTACTTACTGCGGTATAATTACACGGCCGCGAGTGACGCGATTTATGCGCTACGCGTACTGTTCGCGGATTCCGATGACGAAACGTCTACCGAGCGAGATTCTACGCGCGTATTCTCTCGCGAAATCGATTTTCCGCCGCGTCGGTGCGCTCCGGATTCTCGGAAAATTCGAGAGGGAAGGAGCAGACGCGGCGTCTCCCGATCCGAGCCTGGATTTCGATGATAACCTAACAGCGGCAATTAACGATCGCACGGACACGCATGCCTACATGCACGAAATTTATGCGCTCGGTATTTTTCTTCTCTTTCCCCGGCGCGCGGCACCGCCGCAGCGCGCGTCAAGTCCGCAAAGCGTGGACGTCGGGCGTTGCATATGCATGCCACGATTGATATAAATGCATCGCTGCATACTAAACGGCCCCGCCGCTATCTGATCCCATTTTCCTTTCGGCTGCGAAAGGTCTCCGGTCGTCGAGTCGATTCGATCGCGCCGGCTACCTACCTAGCCGAGGTATCCGCTTCATAGCCGCCTTCCGCGCGGAAACGCACCGTGCGAATCTCTAATTATCATTCGCTCCCTCGTTCATTAACAGCCCCGTTGTTTAACCTGCGAAACGAAATTTCCAATAAGCCACCTATTTTTAACGGATCAAACAAATAAGAGTCGATCCCTATCTCGATCGTCAGCCGAACTTTCTCCGACTCTCTCGTTTTTAATTTGATTTTTAGACGAGTCGAACTCGATACAGAATCGAGAGGGCCGGCCATTATGAATATATTGGCAGTCGAGGGAACGATGATTTTATCTACGGAATTTCGAGGCCCGTTCCGTACCGCGTGGGAGGATAATACTTCCCCTTCTCGCGGCTCTCGCTTCTTACCTTTCCTCCCGCGCATCTCCCGTTCCTTTTTACGCTTCTTTTTGACGCTCTTCCGCGCTATCTTTCTACCTCGTAAACCAGACGATTTTGCATGTACCGATGACGTCACGGTACTCTCTCCTGCCGTTCCTCTTTCACCGTGCCGTCGTTGCCTATCGACCTCCAGGCAGGTTCGCTTAAACGGCGCTATTAGTCGAATAGATTCTTATCGTGATACGTTAAATCGTCGAACCGTCATTCTCGTTCGGAAGATTCATGCATCCGCTATCTCGTAATTCGCGTCTTCGTAGGTTCATTCTGTTGATCGATCCAACTCGTCTCTACGATTTTACACGTATACCGATGTACTCGCGTTTGATTCGGAGTTCACGATCCGAAATAAAAAGGAACGGGCCTCGTCGCTTTTGATTCGGAGCAAAAGAGGATCGGAGAAATAGTAATGGGTTAAAAAGCAGCGGCAGCTGTAGCAGTCGATAGCGTTTAAGGGTGAATCGTGATCGGTCGTAACAGCTGCATCTCAGTAGGGTTTATCCTTCCGCCTTATCGGTTAACCATCAGCGATAACGACGTATTCCGTACGTACAAACACCGGATGCAGGCTCGTCAAGCGATTGCTAACAGACTCGTGGCTCGTACAATTGGCTAGACGACTCTCGAACTCATTTCTCCTCGTGCCACGATATTATATCGATCGACTCGGCTGCACGCGTTCTTCCCTTATATCGTACGTAATTATCGAGAAAATTGCTCGATATCAATGACGAATGGGCAACCTGTCCGTGCGATTATCATTCTCTACTGATCCGTCTCGTTTGTGTCTCCATCCGATCGCGCGTCCCCGTTTTCTTTCTACGATCCGATTTTTTAGCGGTCGATGGAACTCCCGATCACGGAGTCGTACGCGCGCAGCAACGCGTCGAGCGATTGATAACGCGCATCCGCGAGATCGATAATTGAGACGCTAAAACGGTCGGCTGCCACTTTATCCGTGCCGCATCTCGCACGGTTACAGAGGCTACGGGAGTTAATGGGCAGGCATATCTATCGAGAGGATCGAAACCTAATTGGGTCGAGTCTCGCGGGGATGTAACCAACGCGGCGTGCAGCTACTTTCGCGTATCGAGGCTAATTATCGTGGAAATTGAACGGTATCATTGACACGTACGGTATTACGGACGGATCGCGATGGTGTAATTGCGGTTTTCCACGGTAGGTGGTGAGTCGACGATCTTCAGGCTCGTCGAAAGAAAAGTAACTTGTTACCGGACTAATTACGACCGGGGTACATATTAAGGTACATGATGGCTTTCGACGTATCTGGCCGCGCATCTCCCTCGGCTCGACACGCACTTCGATACACGCCAACTTCGAGGCGACGCCTGCTCGGGGCTCGCGTTTCTAGCCTGATTCGTATCTCGTTGTTACCGAAATTAGATTCGAAACGCGAATCTCTGCGTCGGCTGTACGTCTCACCCTGACGATCAAATACGAGATGGGAAAATACAAATGATAACTCGTTATCTTCGCAGGTAGCGCTTGCGATATCCCGATTTTGGATCCGTTGAAAGAGCATCGTCGCGTATATCGTACGTTCATTCGCGAATCGAAGCCGGAACGCTTTCTAAGCTTCAACCCCGACGTGTATAATTTCGTGGGCCGTTCAAACGTCGAAACGCGGAGCTAGAGCCACGAGGGAGATATATGACTGAGTACCCTCGTCAGTTAAAAAATCTTGCGCTAGACTCGGGCACATCCTCGAGAGAGAAACAGTTTTCGGGCCTTCGGGGCCAGACCCGATCGTCTCGCGTACACCCATAATAGGCAACTTCGACGAGGTGTTATTAAAGTATCTTTTAATTGTTCTCTCGTTCTGTACGTGGGAACGCAGTCGGACTGCAACTTCTCCTTTCTGGGTACCGCGTTTCGCCGCGTAAGTGAAACTACGATTCGAACGTGTTCGTTCGTCCGAGAAAAAAAAAATGCATTTCGAAAGACTCGCGCCGTCGATACGTGTACCTACGTTGTACGTATCCGGCGAGAGATCGACGAATCTCGGGTGGCTACGGCAAAGGAGGAACGGACGAAGAAAAGACAGCGAGGAATCGAGCGGAGAATGAATGGACTCGGTAACGTTATACGTGGACCGGTAATTATGACTCCTCTAATCACCGACAATTACCGCAGTTACCGGCCTCGCGGCGTTATCTCGACCGGTCCATCTCCGGCCTGCCGGTCGCTTCGTTCCGAGAGAAGGAAGAGAAACGAACGAACCGTCGAGCGTACGAACAGAGAAAAACGAAGAAAGAACACGGTACAGTTCAGCTGCTGGAATCAATCATGGGAGGAAAGAAAATGCTTGAAAAACAGGTTTATTATTCATGACAATTGCCGGCAATTAATAACGATTAAGACTAAACGACTGCCTGAAATCGTCCATCATCGTTGCTGCTATTTTATATGATTTGTCACCATTACGGAGCAAAAACTTATATTTAGATCGATTATGTTATTTCAATGGAAAGCGTAGTGAAAATTCGCAGACTGGTTTTCAGAAAGATATTGGATTAAATTCCGGCGGTGATGGAGAGATGTTGGAAAATAAAGGATTCGACGGACTTCCTCGTTTCCTCGACCGGTAATAATTAACCAGGGGTCATCTGGAATGAAAACGAGACGAATATTGGTCTTAAGTCTATTATTAGAATTTAATGAAAAATATTGGGAACAGATAGTTCATCAGATTTTTTCGTACCTCATTTGAGATCTTCAGAAGTCTTCGCCGAATAACCCGTTAATCGTTTCTTGTACGCGCGCGCATCATCTTTTCGTTGAATCGCACGATTACGAAATTTCAAGCGAAGCGTTCTTCTATCAAGAATTGCCTTTCAATAGACTGACTCCCTCGATGACCGATTACACTCGAAGCGTTTCTACTGGAAATAACGCGATTGAATTCGTGTACGATAGCTCGAGGGCTTTTACCCACGACCATGATAGCTACCCGCAATCCTGTAACGTGATCGTTCCCATAGAAAAGTGTTCGCTGGATCGGAAACGTTCTTGTCATCCGTTAGTTATAGCTGATAGGATACGGGATTAAGATCTTGCGAATACACCCGATGGTTCGAATCGACTGATCACGAATCCACTACCTCCACAGGTATTTTGAAAAGCAAAAAACTGGCTTATACTTATGAATGGTGCGCGATCCCTGCGCGTTGTACATATATTTTGATCACGTGTTCGTGGCACGTGATAAATCAGCGCGATGCCCGTAGAAGTATTTATAAATAGACGGATTGGGGGAAACAATGGAGTATCCGTTGGCACGTTAATTAGACGCGTTGTCAAAATTGTTATATTTTTGCCAGTCACTGCTGCCTCACGCAGCAGCGTCGCGTTACATCGCAACGGGCTGGAGGAGATATCAGATCGCCACGCTCCGATGTCGGCTATGTAATTCGCTCGGGCGTGCAGGCCCGTCTGGTTTGAAGCAAGAAGAAGAAGAAGAAGAAGAAGAAGAAGAAGAAGAAGAAGAAGAAGAAGAAGAAGACGACGACGAAGAAGGAGGAGTGGGAGGGATATTCAAATGCCGGCACTCTTGTATGGAAATACGGCAAGATGTAAAAGATGACGGTGAGATACGTGAGCCCCGTCGCGGAGATATTACCAGCTGCTAATGCGTCGACTAAATCACCGACCATAATACGACACCCGACGGAGCTTGCCGGCCACTTAACCCCACGCGCATTAATTCCCGTAATAGTATTCGCAAACATAGCTTTTAATAATAATCTTTTTGTGGCTTCATTAAAATAACACCGAACCGAGCAATTTCCCGATACTTAAATATATATATATATTAAATTATTTAATATATATATTTAATATATATATATTAAATAATTATATATTTAAATACCGAGCAAGAGAGATATGCCTCGTCCCTTCGAAGGTCTCGCGAAACAATGTACTTAGGATTCTTCGTAACGAGATTCCACGCTCGTTTATCATAGAAAGTAAAAAAGAGATTCCGTAAGCATTTACAACGCTTCGGAGTATTCAGCCGGTTTAATTGACGCGATCTCGGGATCGTTCCCTTTCGCTCAGCCGCTGCCGACGCGGTCGATCGAGGAGCGCGTGCGTCGCGAGAACCGCACTCGCACTGATTATAAAATCGTCGCACAATATGTCCCTGATGAACCGGATTTTCCTACTACAGCCGCGCTGCCCTTATCCCTATTCAAGTAAACGGCGCGGTTGAACGCGGCGTGGGTGCGCGAGGTATTCCCGATGTCCCCTTTTTCCTCGCTGCCGTCGAGCACCCGACAGGCTGTGTCGCGCCGACGAGACCCGGCCGGTGCGGTTGTATATATAGACGTCGCCGCTGATGACAGAGCGAAGGTAACAATTATTGCAGTGCGCGAATCGCGATTACAGGGCAGCTCTCGGCCGGTCGGTCGTGCGACGAGAGCCTTCGGTCTGGCTTGTGGCGACTCGCTCGATGCGACATCATCGAGGTATGTCCAAGCGACGCGGATGCCACGATAGAATCCGATCCACCCACCTACGCCTATTTTATGCACGCGTCGACGGAAATTGAACGCGACGTCGATCATGTTTATGCATATCGGTTGAATCGCTCTTCGGAATCATCACTTTTGTCTCGCATTTAACGAAGTTGGAAACCTCATGGTAGATTCTTTGTAGGATCGTGCAAACGGATACGATTTATACGTGCTCGCGTTAAATCCTGCTCGTTTTGCTCTCCCAACGAATTACGATAACGATCGTGCGATTTGCTCGAAATCTGTAGTGCGCGGGGCGCTTCCTAACGCGATAGATAATTATCGCGCGCGCACCGCGATCGACAGAATAATTAACAGAGCACACAATATATTCTGTAATGAGAGCGAGCATTAATATTTATTGGACGACGCATCGCCGGATAGATTTCCCACAGTGTGTTAGAACGAACACGATCGAGATGCCTCGATAACCAACTTCTCCGCTTTATTACCATTGCACATAATTACGCTGTTACCGACCATAAAGTCCTGTTCATGCGATCCGCGATACGGACATCCGTTGTATATGTTCGCATTCTCTTTCCTCTCTTTCTGGAACCGCGAGAATGCAACGGATCGCGACGCTTGCTTTCTTTCTTATTTACCAGGAAACCGTGTTACGTTCCAAGTACGTACAAGGTGTTGCGAGAGATCTCTCGCACCTTTCTTCATTGTCTCTATCCGGATCTTTAACCCCGGTAACAGCCAGCTGATTTCTTCCGATCTCGCTACGAGCGATACGCGTCTTCGTAATTGCGAGCCTCGGCAAACGAGATGCCACGCGTAGAATGAACTTCTGACGATTAAAATTTTCGTAAGGAGCCTCCGCGATTCATTGAGGAATAACTTTGAAACGGTATAATTAGCGGTACAGGTCAATGATAAACGTCAGGATAGGTGAACTTTTTTTTCATACGACGCGACACGATATTCGCGTTCCCGTCCCCGTGTCAGCCGATTCAGGCTTCATATACCGTCGGACACGGCAGACACCTCGGCTAATTGTATAAATTATGTATGCGGCTTGGACCTTTCCGCTGGCTCGTGTCGAGAAAATACCGTGTCCGCTGTTCTCTCGTCTTCTCTGCTCGTCGTCGGTGGTATTCCCGTGACCGTGAACGATCGGCGGACGAACCGTTCGACGTGAATTCGAGGGGGAACGAATTTCTCTCCGGGAGGAAAGGGGATGTTGTACGCAGGAGGGATACGGGGATACCCGATTTACGAGCTTGCGCATCCGCTCTGCGCGAGCGTTATTGAGATTAACAGGCGTCCACTCGGTCTCCTTCTTCCCGTCGAAATGGTCTCTCGATCGTCGGCGATGCCAGCCAATTCACCCGGAAAACGTGCACGGTTGTAAAGTTTTATCGAACATACTTTGCGCTCCGAAAGAGAATTTCATTTTTAACCATTTCTTTTCATTTAACAATTNAATTTCATTTTTAACCATTTCTTTTCAATTTTGTTCTTTAACAATTTTGTTAGTTAGCGTAACAATGTTATTTGATACATTTTATTTGATAGTGTCCTAATTTACTTGAATTTACGTGACCCAATTTCTATTTGACAAAGTATCATTGATATTTTCTTAATTAATGTAAATTTATCGTTATCAATGCGGTGATAAATCTCGCATTTCAAGTGTGTGCGCGTGAACTCAAGTCCATTTTGTTCGCACGGTAAACGCTATAGTTGGTCGTACCGTTCGCCTATTCATCGGACAGGCTAGCGAGGTAGTAGTACGATCTTGGATCACGTTACCAGCCTCACTGGCTTCACCCCCAGTTATTATCGAGATGACAAATAAAGCATTTTATATACGCGACGGATAATTCATCGTGGCCACGGCCGTGGAATGTAGCGAGATGTTAAATCGATAAAGTGTTTCGCGGCGGACGGCAAAGGAGCGGGCGAGTAACCACCGTCACAGGGAGGGAGAGGCAAAGAATTATGAGAGTTATTACAGAGTTCGTCGAACGATGTTACCACTTGTTCGGGGCGAACAACACCGAATTTCATGGCTCTCGTTCACCGAAGGAGATCCTCGGAGCTAACGAAGAGAACCGGAATAACTCGCGCAACGCTCGGTACTATTAACACTGGATTGCCGGAGGTTGGTTGTATACCTATTTTGCCTGATTGAGTCAATTTGACTCAATCGTCAAAAATGCTGGTTTTTTTAAAGTAATAAAATTTTATTACAAATAAACTTTATTCCAAACACTTTTTGAATACATATTTAGTTTTTCAAATACACTTTCCGCATATTTTTTTTTTATTACATTTGCTACAAACGCCCTTGCTTCTGTTTCTGTTGCATGACATTTGTACCTGGCAATTTGCACGGTTTTCAATATTTTGTATATTAGATAAAGTCGAAGTACTTTCGGCTTCAATATCGTAATTGCCGTTTAATTCTTCCGCCAGTTGCAAAAGAAATTCTTTTCTTGACATTTGTACTTAAGTCACATCTTTATATATGACCCAAGCATTGATTGCTGCCAAATCTAAAATGTTGTAAAACACGTGAACGGGCCATCTGCGGGAACCTGCTTTGGTACTATATTTTCGCGCCATTTGATCCAGTATATCGACTCCATACTTAGTATTATTATAAAAGGATATAGTTTCCGGGACACGTCTTTCATTTTTTGCAATTCCTACATTACTACTTTCCCCGGTGCCATAAGTAAAAATGAAAGATTTCAGCAGGATAGTTTGGAACAAATAATTTTACAGCATTGAATGAACAAATTATAACATGAAAACTGTCCCACCAGAACGTTTACAACAGGTTTTTATGAAAAGGAAATAAGTTACGTGTGTCTAAAACGGTGAGTCCATTTGACTCGTATCCGGCAAAATGGGTATAGCACATGTGAATTATTGGAAGTAAGGGAGTAGGGAGGAATAGGAATTACTTTTTGTATACCTTTCATTGTTCTATGAAAAACGATTTAATGATAAAATGATTTTAAAAAAAAATAACTTAAAATTGTTATGTATATCACAGTAAAAGTGCAAATGAGTCAAATTGACTCGCTCCGGCAATCTAGTGTTAAACCAGGAATAATAGTTCGCAGCCTAGAAATGTCCCTCTCGCGGGGAAACGCGCGGGAAAAGTTCGTGCGACGATAATCCCCGATGGTGGCAGGTGGTTTCCTAGAAATCGGTATAAAATATGTGCCGCGCGCGTGTGTCGCACGCGCATTCACGTAAGTCGTCGGACATGCGAGGAAGGAATTGCAGATCGGCGAACGAGGGGAGATTTACGGATCGCGTTTATGCAAACAATAATGCGCCTCGGCCGTATGACCGGACCCGGTGGATATACCCGCGCCGGTATTCGATCCGCTCGGCAAAGGATATCGACGTACAAGAATTGGCGCCGTTAAAGCTTGAACCGAGAGGTTAGGTCGTTCCCTCAATGATTCACCGGATAATGGAGACGAATGCCCCCATAACTCCTCGTCTCCGTGAAGCGCGTGTATCGAAACGCCGGGTTGCCCCCTTCGCTATCAGTCCGGTACGACATGCTCCGCGATCATCCTGTCTTTCCACGATTCTCTCAATGAAGCGTGAAAAGTTCAGTTAAAAATCGCTAAAAATGTTGGACACCGCGATTAACCCTTCTGACTTCTAGATGAGATTTTTCAATCATATGATTTTCTCACTTTTCGATAAAATCGTACCTGAGATTTGTCGTTCACATTGTCTTCAACGATTTTTTTATTTTAAGAAAGCACGACGTGAGAAACTAATTATACGCGATGAAATTTGTTCGAATCACGTTAACGCGAATCGACCCTGATATGTATGTAGCGTGCGATCGCGAGGTACCGATGTCTTCTCGTTTCGAAACGAGTGGGTAACGAAGTGGCGTACGATAAAATTGGAGCAGGCAAAAGGGTCGCGAAGTGGATAAGCGCAGGTGAATAATCGTACGTTTCGCGGGCACGGACGATGATATAAATAGACGCGCGCGTAACCGTGTGTATTCCCGTGCCGATTTCGCTGTAGTCCTCGCGCCCGCATCGCGCGTACTACATAGTTCGGAGCGAAGTTTCCCTTTCCACATGGAACTCGGTAATTACCGTTCGCGCTACGGTGTAATAACGAGTTACGCCCGGGACACCCGCTATTGGGTCGCGAGTAAATACTATAATAATATGACTAATGGCGCGTTATGAATTACAAACCGGATAATAAATAAAGTATATATATATAACCGTTTACACTTTTTTTTCCACCACCTCGCTCCGCCTGCCTTTTTTTTCGCGTCCGGTGCGATACCTGTTGCCTCATCGGCTTCCATTACCTGTCCCTTCGTGATTTCGCGTACCCGCAGAAACCGAGAAGCAGAAACGGGTAACGGTCGAAAAGAGAAGACTTCGGTCTCGAATCGTTATCGAGAGTCCACCGGGGTGTGATCGCTGGCCACGTTTACACGGAGGATAATCGCGCGCAATTTGTTGCCTCTTTGCTTTGGTTCGAAGCGGTTTCACACCTCGGTCGCTCTTTCTCCTTCTGTTCCGTTCGTTCCTCGGCCGGCCGCAAACCTCATCGAGGCTTCGAGGTAAAAGGTTAACTTGATAACCACGCGGTAACCGCGGCCTAACCGCTGGCAACTTCAGCGGGATCCCGATGGTGCACGACGTACGATGTAAGGTAGTACCCTGGGCCCTGGCCGCGACCGAGAACGCGAGCCAACACGTACCGGCAACTACCGTAACAGCCCTCTATAAGCTTCATGTTTTCCCTCCGCTACTTAGAACCGGTGATTGCGGTCGCGAGACTCTTACCGTGCCACATGCCATTTTAAACGGCTGCATACTTCTTGGTAATCGCACGCTCTTGTCTGAACGCGGCACGAGATATCATTTAGCCGGCTGAATGCACCGAGGTCCGATCGGAACGGAAAATTTGCTTCGCTCATCCACACCGGCCCGGTGCGATAATTTAGTATCACACTTTCATTTTGTAGCGTTTATACCGATTTTTAGTTAACATCTCAATCGCACACTGTGATATCGTTTCGACACAATATAAAATCTCGCGTGCGATCCAACAGAGCGTTATCGTTTCCATTAAGATTTTTATTTGGAAGCATTTATAGTAGGTCTGCACCCGAGTTAATCGAGTTAATCCTATCGTTATTGATAATTTCGTTGGAGGAGTTGATCGTAGATCGGCAGTTGAATTCAGCTCTCGGTTTCCACTTAGCGCCTACTATGTCCGTCTACATCCTGTTGCATTAGCAACCTATTTGTAAAGATCGAAGGCCACCCGCGGTTCAACAATGCCGCGAAGGTGTGTTCGGCCGGGAGGCGATCTTTCGCAGCATGCTCCCTCGCAGCGGGTGATCGGTTGTACCTTTCGTCTCGGTGACTCCACGATGCGACGACGCGCCGTCTTTCCATTCTCCAAACCGCTACGCATCCTTGTAACTTCACGCCGTAGCCTCTCGCCGAGGGATTCGACGAGGCGCGCGCGACTCCTCGATAAGCATTTTCTCCGAAACGATCGTATTTTCTTCATTTCGATCCGTGAGGCTCGCTCGACGTACGAACCCTCCTGTCTTCCCTCTCTCCTTTCACCTCCCTTCGTCGCTCGATCGTTTCTCCTTCCTTGGCAAGAACGGTTGTACGTGGGTTACGCTCGGTAATCAATTGAGCCGTTTATTTTGAAAGTGACCTAACTCCGTTTTTCAATTTTTTGCCGGTTACCATGGTTACATGTACAACTTCATGTTATTTATCAGTGAAGCACTTCAAATTGCTTATATTCAGAGAAAATACGATACATTTTTTACACATAAGTTTTCCGAATTAATTGAATAACTGAGCCGTGTAGTTTGAAAGTGGCCCAACTCCATTTATAGTTACATCAAGATATTTACTATATTATATATTTACAAACGCAATATGTATATTCTAAATTTTGGTATACACAATTTTCATAACAATAATGTTGACATGTACGTTTGGGATGAAACTATTGCATCCAGAGGTGCTCAAGAAGTTGTTTCATGCATCTTAAAACATATTAAAAAATTAAGAAGTGAAAAACACATCATAGCTTACAGTGACATGTGCACCGGGCAAAATAGAAATATTAAAGTAGCTTTAATGTGGTTGAAAATTGTCCAAGCTTTGGATAATAATGTAGAAATTATAGATCATAAATTTTTAATATCAGGACATTCGTTTTTACCAAATGATAGAGATTTTGCCGTGGTAGAAATGGCATTAAAAAAAAATAATTTACTGTACGTTCCCCAAGATTATTACAAGATTATTAAAAAGTGTCGGAAGGGTAATAATTTTATTCTAAATGAAATGAGACAGGAAGATTTTGTATCGACAAAATTATTAGAAGACGCAATTTTTAAAAGAGTAAAAAATTCTGATGGAGAATCAGTAAACTGGTTAAGAATATGTTGGATGCGTTTTGTCAGAAATGAACCATATAAAATTTTTTATAAGACATCCATGAATGAAAATGAAAATTTTAAAGTTCTGAATTTATTACCACGT
>SHCU01000004.1:1060427-1086273 GCA_004307685.1 Ceratina australensis
GCTGGGGGATATTAATATAAGGGCTCGATACGTAATTATAGTGATTACCGTATTGCCAGGGGGCGGACGAGGGCGTCCCTCAGTTTGCACGTCATTTTGCAATCTCAACTTCCAGCGAACATGCGCGCGAATTTGTCGGCGGTCCTCCGTCAGGCTAATTGTTTCCCCCTTTTTGCGCTAATTCTTCACGCTCTCCTCGTTTTGCCTCGAACCGTTCGCCGCGTGCCCCGGAAGCGAGCCGCCGCCGCGATGGGCCTCCCTCGCGGTTTTAAACGTCCGATTAACCGTCGCATCGACTTTACGACTTTTCGCACGATTCGAAGGAACGTTCGTTTCTCACGAAACGTATCCACTCGTCTCGGGTGCGCGCGATCAGCCTCGCGGTTCATTATCGTCGCAACATCGTTTCGCTGGCGGACGTCTGTAATTACTAGCCGCGTTCGCGATCGTCTTGATCCTCTCGCTTTATCTCTATCCACCGTCTGGGATTCAACGCCGGGTTATTTACCTAACAGACGTAATCTTAATTGGAGAACGATCAACGCCTCTGTCCGTTTGTCCATCGTCGGTTAAACCATTGCTTTTACGTATCTCACCGCTTTGCGATCTACGGATCGTACGGTTGCGTAATGGCGCGATCGATTCGAGCGTACATAGGTATTCGTAGGTACGTGGTTGTATCCACGGTACGCGAACGGTCTCGGTCTCCCCGCTCGTGGAAGAGTTCCACTGTTTACGGATTGCCCGCCGACAGAAAACCGAGCGCCGCGTGAATTACGGGGGATCGGCTTCTCTCCTCCCCGTGGAACACCCCATAAATCTGGACTCGGGAAGAGAGCGTCTCTCTATTCCGGAGCAACGTGGAGATGCAGACGGAACCGCGAGTCGTACGGGCAGCCAACGAGCCCGTAAATCAATCCTAGACAAGTTTCTCTTCGCCTTGTTTCACAGCAAAACATGCTGCTCGACCTTAAAAGCTTCAAAGATGCTCGCTATGCAACAACCCTCTCGTTCGGACCGCCTCGTTCGCGGAGACGAATCGCCGACAACGGTCAAAAGGAGCGGTACTGATATTTATTTGACCGTGTCGTGTTTGGCTATAACTCTTTTTGACAATTAGAATGCTCTCCGGTCTGTAACACCGAGAATAACTTGTTTAAAGCGTCGTTCGATTCGCATCGAATTTCATTCGACTATTCTGAGACGTAAAAGGCGAATCGAAAGATTTGATCGTAAAACTTTGTATCTAAAGAAAATCGATATTATTTCTTACTGATCAACGTAACCGGATCTCGGATCTTGCGGAAAGAAAATTAACAATCGCGTGCAACGCGCGAAGCATCGCAAGGCTATATCGTTCAAGGAATGTTTGCGCGTTATCAGCGCTCTTCTATTACGTACTTCACGCGAGTGTTTGATTTATGGAACGAGCATTGGAATCGGTTGACATCGCGGGCTGCTATTAAAATACAGCTTTTTAACCGTAACCTCCGCGAGTTGCCACTGTCATTACAACCAGGGCCGCGTTAAATATTTTCCAGAGACACATTCGAAAACCGGCCGCAATTATCGTCGCGACAAACGAACATCGAGATTTAGACCCTACCTCGTAATATCCCGATGACGCTGTACGGTAAAAAATCTTTTTACGATATTCGCGATATGATTTTTACAGAGTCTCTGATGCCAAAGGCAAATCCGGAAACGAAATCGCTTGAAAAGTATTCAGAGATATTTAACCGTTTGATTGCTGACGAACGCTATCGCGTTCTTCTTATGTTACGCCAAAAATGCGAAGAGCGCGATAGCGCTCCTCTTTATATAGTGCCGCAGTTTTGGCATATGTCTGAAAAGCCAAACGGTTAAATTGGATAGATCAATAGATACTACAGTCGTTGAGTATTAGAGTGTAAGTATATCAACACGGTCTACTTAGGCGAGCCTATGCAACGATACGGGACGGCTTTGGTCCCAGGCTGGTCCGGTGAATCTTCATTTTCGACGGTCCCAGCCGCTATATGCGAAGCTGGTTCCTTGGTAATTATTAGTCCATCAGCATCTCCCGATGGCCACATGGTCGTGTAAGAGGCTAAAGCCGGAGCTGGTCTCAACGCGGACCATCTTAGGCCTCGCGAGACCGCCCTGTCATTATCCGCCCCCATGAGGCCCGCGGGCCCCATTTCCCTTTCAACCCCGTTCACCTCGTCTCGCTGCCAATCAGCGATCCGTCATTTCGTAGCCTCGATATCGTTCGATCGTTACCGAGAAAATCAATAGTCGCTCGTTGATCAGCTTTCCTCCCCGAATCGGTTAGACGGAGCAAGAGAGACAGGGAGTATCTCCCTCGTTCTCTCTCTCCCTTTCCCTCCTTAGGGACGCGCATGATTGCTAATAAATAACGAGCTTCCTTTCTATCTGAAAAATCTAAAAACGCAAATGGCTCGCGGGGCAGGGAGGCAACATCGATCAAGGCGAACAAAAAACGAGGAACGACCGACACCCCTTGATTCGAGATTCTCGCACCCTCATTTGCGCGATCCAATGCCGTTTGCTTTTTGAGAGAACGGAACGCCCGATTCGGCTCCCGGTTCATTGTCAAAACATCCCTTTTCTCGAACCTCATAACTGTTGCCGTTATCCTATGACCCGGCATCCCACTGGAGGCGGGCTGAATCGCACCTTTTGTTGCCCGATCGCACGCGATGCAGGCATCATCGTATTTTCGAGGGATGCCATCCGATAATACCGTCGCGTTCCGCGAAATATTTGTTTCTCGATTAGGGCTTCCATCGATTTTCCATTCATGATATTCTACCATTTGACAATTAAATAAATCACTGCCGAATGCATACAAAAAAATTACTAATATCTGTGTAAACGAATTCGAAGAAATAAAGCAGTCCAAATCCGTGTGTTAACGCGAGAACTGTCTACGTCACATTTTTGACGAAATTAAGCGCGCTCGGTATCGAGTCAATATAAATATTAAGCATTTTAGGAACTGATTTATACCGCGAGTTTTATGTACCTTATAAAAATTGTCCGGTATTAAGAAGTCGATGCGGCTGATGAGATATTACGCGTAAATTGGCCGCGGAAATCTCGGACGCGACTTAGAAGATAGCCTCTTTGCTCCAGCGACGAAGAGCGGTTATGAATGGGGCGCGATTAGGCGGTCGCCTCGCCGTAGTGGCGCCTGTGGATCCTCTTCCATTATGGGAAATTAGGACCTAATGCGACTCGAACGCGTCCGTTCAACCATTGGCGTAGGCTAAACTGAACCCTAGAATATTATCTAGTTTCGCGCTCCTGTCGATCCGCGTTAAAGTAGGATTTCCTCCGATGTCAGGCCGCTGGGTTTTACGCTCTCATTCACGAGTCGTCCTCGTGCGTCCGATGTGGACGCGAATCAAATTTCATCGAACAGAGTATAAATGACGAGACGCAAGATATTTAACTCGCAGCGAAGTACCCAATTACCAAAAATTATGATCGGATACGCCAATGGCAGTAGCGAGTAATCGAGTCAGGTTCCTTGTTCGCTGAAATTTAACCGGGTGTACACTAGAGCCGGCTCGGTACGGCCGAGTCGATAGCATTTGAAATTCAAACTCCTCGATTAAAATCACATTAGAGTAGACTTATAAGACGATTTCTTATGTCGGCTCGGAACACGCGTCTCTTAAACATCGCGAGGTCGGAAAAGGATTGTTACGAGGGCAACCGCGCTTGGGGCCCGACGTGTGCCCTAGTTTATTTAGGTTATCAGGGATTCTCTGGTTAGCTGAAGATATGGACGATCCAGGGCGGTCTACCCCTTTTGCCACACCCAAGTTAACCAGGGAAAGGTTAAGGTGTAGATAACGCGAAAAGGTTCTTCTGGAATTCCCAGGTTAGCCACGAGACATGGACGATCCAGGGTGGTCTACCCCTTTTGCCACATCCGAGTTAACCAGGAAAAGATTGTATAGGATTTGTCGGGTTGCGTGGTGCCCTTCGTCGATACGTCTCGAGCGGCAAAGACGTATCGGTTCGTGAGATACTTCCGTTATTTAAGCTAATGAGAAAGATTAGGATCTTGAAATGAATTTGAGCTAGCAAGAGCTGTTGTTACACAAGACAATTTATTATTCTGCTAACTTAGTTACACTGGTCAACTCTCCCCTTACGAAGAGTATTCCTGCTTCCTTTAACGCAGAGAAGCCGCGGGGAAAAGTTCAAGTATTGAATCAATTAAACTCACTCTTTTATTCTAACGCGAAGAGATCGGGCCTTCGGCGAGTCAGAGTTCCAAATTACTACTAATCCAAAGAGCTATGGTTTGTGCGCCCTTTTATACCCCAAAACGAGCTCATTCCTTAGATTGGGGAATGACCAAATATGGGAACAACTAGCACCCTTGACTCATCACCAGGTGCGGTACATCTCCGTACGGGATGTTTATGTCGCCGGATTCGAACGTTCCGGAATGCGTAAGGGACGCATATGTAACAGGATATATCCCAGGATTCGAACAAAAACTCTTCGCGCGATAACTGACGAATTTCGATGAGCGAATAAAATAATGCGAGATGAATCCTGCGTACACTTTCGAAGGATAGCCGTCAAACGTTACAGCGCGTTAATAAACGTGTCTTACAGCCCAAAGATATCGCATCTTACAGTTCACGATACAATTAAAACATTTTTGTGAATTTAAAACCTGACGCGGAATACGTATCCTTGATGTCGGAAATTGCGGTTCATCGGGTAATAGATTAGCGCGTAAGTAGAACGAGCCGGGCTTGGTCAGACATCTGTCCGATTTACTTGCGGGCATCGCGCATGCGGCAGCTCATCGATATACGCGGATCAGAGACAAAGTTCCGCGAGTTATCCGAGTGACAGTTTTCCGTTTCGGAATCGCATGCCGGAATTAACGAGGACCCCTGGACAGGNGTTACACAAGACAATTTATTATTCTGCTAACTTAGTTACACTGGTCAACTCTCCCCTTACGAAGAGTATTCCTGCTTCCTTTAACGCAGAGAAGCCGCGGGGAAAAGTTCAAGTATTGAATCAATTAAACTCACTCTTTTATTCTAACGCGAAGAGATCGGGCCTTCGGCGAGTCAGAGTTCCAAATTACTACTAATCCAAAGAGCTATGGTTTGTGCGCCCTTTTATACCCCAAAACGAGCTCATTCCTTAGATTGGGGAATGACCAAATATGGGAACAACTAGCACCCTTGACTCATCACCAGGTGCGGTACATCTCCGTACGGGATGTTTATGTCGCCGGATTCGAACGTTCCGGAATGCGTAAGGGACGCATATGTAACAGGATATATCCCAGGATTCGAACAAAAACTCTTCGCGCGATAACTGACGAATTTCGATGAGCGAATAAAATAATGCGAGATGAATCCTGCGTACACTTTCGAAGGATAGCCGTCAAACGTTACAGCGCGTTAATAAACGTGTCTTACAGCCCAAAGATATCGCATCTTACAGTTCACGATACAATTAAAACATTTTTGTGAATTTAAAACCTGACGCGGAATACGTATCCTTGATGTCGGAAATTGCGGTTCATCGGGTAATAGATTAGCGCGTAAGTAGAACGAGCCGGGCTTGGTCAGACATCTGTCCGATTTACTTGCGGGCATCGCGCATGCGGCAGCTCATCGATATACGCGGATCAGAGACAAAGTTCCGCGAGTTATCCGAGTGACAGTTTTCCGTTTCGGAATCGCATGCCGGAATTAACGAGGACCCCTGGACAGGGTCGCGTACGCTATCGGGTACGACGACGTCGGGAACCGAAGGAAAGCGTGGATTCGATTTGTATATCAATTACGCGGTCCCCGGGTCGATGAACTTTCCTCGTTTCGCCGCGCTGGTATCGGGCAGCGGCGGCATGTCGGTATTTAAATACCGACTATGTGCATACCGTTACGTCAAACAACGAGGCTGAAGTTAACGCGACAACTTCGGGTCACGTAAGCCGGTCCGCTCGAAGCAGGAAGTAGGAGAAACGAGCGAGAAAGGATCCGGGGGAGGAAGGACGACGAAACGTAGAAAGTAGATGGAGGTGAAACGTCCAAGAGGGCAGGCACGAGCAAAGTCGTTGTACGCGTGCCTTCTCTTCGTGGCCGTGCCGGTGCGCGCGCATTTCACGGTTAAATCATCGAGGAGAGGGTCGCGGATCACCGGAGCGAGGGAGATCCGCCGACGAGGCGAGGGAACGAGGACGGAGAGATATCGGAGCCGGAGTGGGAGCAACTGGTGAAGAGAGACGAACAGAGGGGGGGAGAGAACGAGAGAGGGAGAGAGAGATGCCGGGAGAGTGGGAGGAAAGTCGGTGGGGATAAATAAAGTAAAGAGGAAGCGGGCACGGTACGGGGGCGGTCAGGGGCGTTCACTGGTTCCCGCCGGGTTCCGCCCAGCGGGTTCTGCCCCTTTTTTGCCCAGGGGCCGAAGTCCTGGGCCGGGATTCCCTACTACTATTCCCTTGCGGTCTGGTCGGGGCGAAGCCGATCGGATTGCCGGCAGTCTGTCACGGGGCGAAGAACAGGAACCACGTTAACCGGTTTCCCCGACGCACCAGCCTTTTTCGAGCACTCGCTTTTTTAACCAGCCGACGGCCGTGGAACGCGGCTGCGGCCTCGCACCGCGACTTCTCGAGTCTATCTCGATCGATCGGTTCGACCGAGTTTCGAGTCCTCTGGTGAACGCAAGTGAAAAGTGTGAATCGTTCGAGAACTTTAAGCCCGTCGCGACGCGCGAACGTATTCGGTCGAGTTCCGTCGAGAACGGCTGCGGACAGGATCTCGCGAGGAACCGTGTCGCGCCGGTCAACGAGATGTTGACCGACATGACGCCGGCTGCGGCTGGTCAACTTTACCCGCAGTTACAGTCGATCGCCAAATCACCGGTACACGGACATGTGGTGAGTCTCGAACCTCTGAAATTAGCGAGTTCAATTCTCGAAAAGATTACTCTCGATATTCGGAACAGTCGAGAGGATCATTTGGTCTTTCCGGTAAACGGTTGGGATTAGGAGTTGACCGATGACTCGCGATCGTTACGTCCAGGCCTGCAGTCAGAGGCAAGGGTAGCTGTCAACCTCTGATCTCCCCGAGGCGAGGTCAATTACTCAGCTTCCTCTTAGATAGGGATCTTAATCCGTCCAGGTAGACCACAATCGTTGATCTCGTAGATCAGGTGCTACTGTTCGGTCTTGTCACCTCTGTCAACGAACCTTCGACGGGCTGTACGATAAAATCAGACGTCTCGTCAGGAGAGTAAAAATTAAGCTTATTTCGAATGGACCGTGGGACGCACCCTGAGACATCACGCTTAATTGCGGTAGAATCTATCCAAAGAAAATATTTAACTCTGAACGGAGCAAAGAAATTTCGGTACATACGGCGAAGCGCGTATTTTTGTACGAATAAAAGAATCCGCGACGCTCTGGTTGCACGGATGTATGACCATTTCCAGTAATCGTAACAACAGAGGCTCCGGCATCGTTGACACTGTCAGTTACTCGGAGATCCCCTCGGCTACCTGAGTATTATCAGCTCGCACCGTCTAGTAATTCGACGGATCATCCGGGATGATCTATTCTGTTTTGACAGAAGACGGCGGTCTCCGTAGCCACGAGAACCGCTTTGCTCGGTGAAAACGTCCGGCCAGTCTTTTGTGCTTTCTATCCAACACGTGTTCCGTTTTGGTCCTCTCGCTCCCTCGACGTCTCGCTCCTTTCCACCCGGGCCTCGAACTTTTTATTTTATGACTCGGCAAGAAGGACGCTGCCGGTGCCGTGGCCTCGGCGAGATGATTTACGAGTCGACGTAAAAAAGTAATTAAATCCTTGGCATCGAAAAAGAGACGCGTACGAGTATTAATTAAGTCAGCAGAAAAGTTTCCTGTCGGTGTGTCGTGCCGAAAATTAATCTCCGTGGAAAGCCACGAGAGCTCTTCCGTTTCAGGGGGATTCTGTAACGCGTCGTGCTCTCCCGTGTACGTTGCTTCTAGCTGCTAACGAGTTCTCGTACAACTTTTTTTTAAACGTTGTACGCGGCGATTAACGATGAGATAAAACTTCTAAAATGTATTTCGAGTTACGCGCCGTATCGTGCCTGATCGCCGCGAGATTCGAAAAGATAAATAAACCAGTTCCCTCGCGTATTGACATTGATTCGCTATAGCTGCAACGGGAGAGAATGTTACGAGCAGTTTATATTCTTGTTGGTCTCTTTTCCGTCTCTCGCGTCATCGGAGCACCCGATCCGAATGTATCGAGTATCCTCGACATAATAGTCCTTGCGCAAGGTTCTCAGGGATCAAAGGGAATGGCCTTTACCTGTGCACCCAAGGAGCCAATTATTTGTCTGCTCCTCTTTGTGCACCGGGAGGATCCACTTGACAGGATGCGTGGGATGGTAACGCGATATCTACTTCCTCTCGTCATTCGATCCGCTCGTCGCGAGATCGCCAAGAATTTTCTTTATCCTCGCACGCTCGTTCGCGAATCTTATTTCCGTTCCGACGATGACAACGACTCCGTCGAAACGTTCTCGAGCCGCCGCTGAACCATCGTACGTACAGCTTCGAAGTTTCGATTTATTTCGAAGTATCCTGCCGTCGAGTGGAAGCGAATTTCCCGTTGATTAATTAATCAGTCGGCGATAGATGATGCTTACGCTGTATCGACAGCGATTCGTTCGGCTATAAGCAATCCGACTGGTGACTAAGTCGTTCTCGGATCGATGAATTCTGCCACTGCGTACCTCGCATTGATCGCGAATGGGCACGTACCATCATCCGAAATCTGCTTACTAATTCATGAATGAAATTCACCACGTTCCGCCGCTGTTCATATGGATATCGATATACATTGCTTCTGTACATTACACCGAGTTTCTGACTTCGTCGCGATTCGATCCTTACGACGCTTCGACTCTCTCTCTCTCGAGGGTCTTACCAAAAAATCTGGTATAAATACGAAATTAGCGACGCTTTGTTATGAGGATCCGGAAAAAGTGCCCGTCGACCTGAAAACTCGAGTATCTACTCAGAATCTCGCTCCACTTCACTTGTACGAGCTGGTAATACGATAATCCGATTGGCAGGGCGAAAAGTGTCCTTTTAAGCGACGCCCCGTTGACATTTTCGAGACTGACAATGGACTGTGAACGGGCGCAGCGTGGACCGTTTGTCGTAGAAATACTTCCTTTCCGTCGCGCATCAGGGGATGAAAGCAAGGGCGCTCCTCGGCCTTTTTACGCGACCCGAGGAGGATTTACCTGGAGCACCGGATGCCACGAGGATGTCACCCCAATTTGTCCAGTTCGATTGTGAGAACGAACGCCGGAAATCGTTGCGACATACGCGAGGTGTCGTCTGTCCGGCAATTACGATCGAAGGGCACGGATCGCGGCGTCTCCACCCCTCGGCCCGCGTCGAAAAACCGTTCTCGTTCCTCGATGATAAAATCCCTTCGGATCGCCGTCACGCCCACCACGGTCGGCGGCGCGCAGCCGCTTCGATGAATTATTCTCGTCAAGTACGACGCGTGTAAGTCCTGACGTGTAAACACCCTTTCGGGAACTCGTTGGATACGCGCGGGGCCCGAAAAACGGCAGATGTTCACGGTGACAACATGGCCGCTACGCGACTGACTATTCCCGCGTTGTTGTTGTCGTCGTCGTCGCCGCGGCTCGAAAAACCGTTTTCGCACGTACAATCGATCAATTTCACGGCCCTTGAACGCCGCTCGACGCGACGATCCTTTGTCGCCTAGAACTCGCTCCGTCGATTATACTCGTTCCGTCATAATTTTCTTTTAACGGCTGTCGGCCCGCGAACTCTCTCGGATTCGACGATAAAGCTCGGACCTCGGAGCGAAGCGGGAATCGGATCGTGATTATTTCACTCGGAGAAGGTTGCGAGACCCATCGGGGCGAGCAGCAATTCCCGGAGGAAAGCTTAAGATATTCATTACGGCGCTCGCTCGGTTTTCATTAAACGATCAGAGTTGCAATTTCGTAGTCCCGGGGTTACACGAAGGGTGTACGGCGAACTGCACGTACGTACGCAAGTTTCGCCGGCATCGTTATCGTGGGTAAGGCTCGATAATTGAAAACCCTAGCCGCCCCCTTGGCTCGGCGGGTTCGCGCGTACACACGGTGTGTTCCTATTGCTCGCGCGAGAGTCAGCTCGAATTATCGGTCATTACGTATTGCCCCGTTGTGCCAGCGTCGATGGAATTATTCATTCGAAAGGAAACGTGGAATTCCGCGTCGTATTCGCATTTTTCTTCGCCGATCCCCCTTCTATCCGTGGACGGACGAGCGATTAAGAACGCGGGAAAATTTTCCCTGACGCCGTTAAATACGCGAAAACGCGCGCGAGGGTTCTCGTTTTCGATTTCTCCTCTATAGCGTGACGACGCGGCCCTATCGGGGCTACGATTCGACGCGCGGAGAACGGGCCGCGAGTGCGTGTGGGTTTACCCCGCGTGCAAACGCTCTCTCGTGTACGTGCCCGCGGTACGGTCTTCCACTTCTCCACCGGCCATCATCGTATCGCTGGAAGGTCCGATAATTGAAAAGGCAAGAAGTTATCCGGCGCGTTGCATCGTCGTTGCAAACAATATCCCCTTCGGTCGCGGGGATAGCACGAGCCCCGAGAGATGGTACACGTCGAATTACTGGCCATTATCGTGACGTATCATCGCGGTAGAGCGTCATTCACTGCGCGGGACTTATCATGGGAAAGGATGAACAATACGCGATCTGCTCGACACCTCGAGGCCTTAACGCGCGCCACTCGACCGAAGTGGAAGACGATTATTAACGACTCGATTCTATTAACTCGACTACTTTCCTCCTTTAAACACAATGCAACGTTTTTGCTTCCTTCACCTCCTTCGCCGTTCGCGAAATTGCACGACCGCCGCTTACCGTCATTACCGACGATAGATCCCGCGTACGCACCGAGTTTCCTACGAATTTTCTCTCTCTTCGCTCCTCGTTCGCTCATTCGATCGCCGGCTATTATCGCGCGCGGTGCGAACCGCGTCTTTAGATCTCGCGTCGCGGACACCTCGCGGCCCGATCGGATCGCCCGGCGAGGAAGCGTGGCAACAGCAGGGAACCCCCGCAGGGGTGCGAAACCCCCACGGTGTCGGAACCAAAATACCAAACGTTTGCCTCGGCGGACCACCGATGATTTATCGACTACACGTTACACGTCCTATCGAGCGCGAATTTGTTCGGCTCGCCGATTGTTCGCCTCGAAGAAACGAATCCCCTAATGGCCGAGTATTGTTTCAATCACGAGAACCGTTGTGTAACTCATTATATACGAGATAACGCCGCCGTCGTGGACTAATTGTAAGCGTTTGCATGCACTTAGCTAATGCGACACGAGGCGGTGATAAGGCGAGGCGATAATGAATTTGATAAAGAAGTATTAGCATTATTGAATTAGCAAATTCGAAGCCTTGCCTCGGTTAATTAGATTCGTTGCGATGATTTTCCGTTTGTAAATGCAAAAAAGTTTAACGGGATTCAGTTTCGAAATAGTAAATACTTAAATATACGCGTACTCGTTTATCACGTAGAGAATTGATTTTCAATAGGTATACCTTCGACGTACCCCGATAGGGAGATTGCTTCTCAGGACGTGCGTAGAGCAATGACCCCCGTAAAGACTTCCGGTATACCCGGCACGAGAGAAATACTGGCGCGATTTTCCCTTCAGCAGTTAGCAGATGCATACGGCAGGAGGAGATCGCTCGCGCTCCTCGCGTCTTCGGCTCGCGTGTTCCCCGCTTCGCGAGGAACGAACCTGGTGAGTTTCGAGCGATGCTCGGGATAATTGCGGCAAGAATTACCGAAGAATGCCGCAGGATCGATAGGTCCGACTGGTCCCAGGAATCGCTGCTACGAACGGTCGCCCGAGATCTCGTAAATATCGAGGTTTGACACGCATCTTTCTGCGTCCCGATTGGACGTCCATTATCGGTTAAAGCGAACGGATCAACGGCGCCCGATTCAACCGGACACGCTCGATGTAGATACCATATAAACGAACAAATTATCCCCGAGCTCGGTTCGTCCTTCTTTATTTTTGATAATGACTCGCCGTGGCGATAGCGAATTTACAGCCTGCTTATATAAGGTTGCGTAAGAATAAAACGCGGTAGACGAACGAGCGCAAACGAAAACCGGAACTCAGGCGAACGGTCTCAACGAGATCGGCTCAATTTTCTACGTTCCGTTCTCGCAACGCGTCCTTGCGCGCGGGTAATTTGCATTTCGGTATCGCGTTCCTTCCCCACGGGACTGAATTATATTCGCGCGTTACGCAACGCGTTTAGCGTTTGACATTTTGAACGTTTCGCTCGTAACATGGAAACCCTAAAGATACTCGGAGGAACTTTCCGAGAATAATGACCGCGCTGAAAACTGCAATTTGTATTTAACCCTCATTCGTACTCGATTTTTTTCAACTTCATTTGTCCTTCGTGCGCCAAATTGGGCTAACTGAAAAAAAATCGTTTCCCTGTTCTCTCATCGACTACTTACTACCCCAATGGCCCCACTGTGTTTGCCTCCTCGCGGAGAGTAGGACGGCGAGCGTTTGAAAAATGCGATTCGTCAGACATGCTCGTCTCGAGAGAATGCTTTTACGCCGGCCATGAATTTTTATGGTAGGGAGAGAACGGTTTCCGAGTTTCATGAGAATGAAGACGGCCATAAATCTCCGCGAGGAGCAACGCCTTTCTCTTTAAGAAACTGGATCGTCGCGGTTCTCCGCTCCGGTTGCAGCTCTGGCTTCGGTCTCGGCGAGTCCCAAATAATCCAAACAATCTACCGATACCTATTTAGCGCAGACACGGATCGTGGTTCGGCGATGTTTCCGATACACGACGGACGATAATTTATTTACGAGCTTCGGGGTGGACGCATGGAGCGACCGCAGCAGCTCGTACGGGTCGCTCGGCCACTAAATCGCGAAACGATAAATCTGAGAGCGGAGTCACCCTCTTTATAGGCCTCTTATACCGGGGATGATGTCCTCAGGGGGTAGCCTAATATGTCACAGTCTGTTGCAGCTCTCTGGTATCGTCGTGAACGAGGGTGGATGAGAGACCTACGATCTCTAAGGGTTAGGCGCGCGAGGGGTTAGATACGCTTCTAATGGACTGATTCAATACCGACGCGACGATCAGATAAACCGATCCCGCGGTCGGTACACGCGTCCTCGACGATCGAATTAAATCGTCGTTTTTCAATTCGCTGATTATCGTAACCCCTGCGGTCGAGATTTACACGCGCGGAGCCTGAATAATTCTTAACGAACCGTGCGAATAGATTCGGCTAATCACGCGAAAGGTGAATCGAAGATCTCGTCGACAGGTTGTAAAAATTCTTGCGTTCACACGATAAATTGTCGCGGATAAGAGTGACGCCATTCTGCAGCGAATCGCAAAATTGATGCCTGCGCATCGCGAATTAAATCAGGCTTATCTTAAAAGCCGTTACGTGAGATCGTTTGTCGAGCGCTCGCGTCTCCTTCGCCCCGCGTTAACTTATTTTTAACAAGTCGGCGAGTCGGAGCGAGGCTCGAACAAAACGCTGCGTGATTCCGTGGAGCCTGACGAACTCTTTACCTGAAAACGATCGCGCACAGACGCGCGCGTGTGCCGGCCGGTTATCGGCCGGGAAATCGTGATCGTTACAAACGCAACATGACAGCTGAACAATTATTATAATCTTTGGCAGCCCGGGTTAACAGCGACGATTTGCATAAACTCGTGAAACGCAAGCGTGCCGTGTCGGAAAAGCTCGACGGTAGCGCGCGCGCGTACGCGCGTTTCGCGTACACACCGGCCCGGAATTTACGATACAAAAGCACGATGAAGCTATAAATCGCGCGCGGGTTCCAACCGCGGAAGACACGCGAACCAATTTGCCCGGGGATCCGGCCGCGCGCATCGCATCGTTCTCATCGACGTAATCGCCGTTCCAGACAATGTTCTCGCGACACCGGAGCCTCGTATCAATTTTCAACGCCCGCGCGATATATCCCCGGCAATTATCGGGCAAGACTCGACTCGGTCCGATCGACGTTCACCCATTCGCTCGACGCCGCGAGCTGCTTTCAATGCCAATCAATCGTTGCAATTAAATTCGTATCAGTTTCGAAAGCGGATCGGTGGAAAGTTTCGTTATCGGAGAAAACGATCTCCACCTTCCCCCTCGGAATTCCATCGAATTTTGCTCCGACCAGTCGGACAAATAGGCGAATCGATTCGGTGCATTAGCAGCCCGTGTCCACAGATTTTACACGAGCGGCGTTGATCGTTACGCAAGTGACTTATAAACGGGGAAAGTGCGCGCAACCGTTTCCCATCGAATTAAAAGTATAGCATAATTTTTTAATTGAACGTACTTTTAGATGCACCTTGCGAGTAAACGTACATTTATTTCTATGTGCAGTTTTATTTGTTTTAATCATCTTCGTCTCGATGCGCGATATTAACGCTCTCGCGGTTATCGTGCCGCTCGGTGATATTAAGTACGGGATTCAAGGATGCAACTGTGCGTAATCGCATCACAGGGGTGATAATAATAACCGAGAAAATCAATCGAACGGACGTGCGCGTCACGGATACGACTGGGTTTAATGGTGATTAATCTCAGCAATCCATTCGCGATCTTCAAGCACGCCCCTTTCGCCGACCGTTTAAATTTCATCATCACGGATACTCGCGTGGGTATTATTTACCTTGTCGAATTATTTGTAAGATCGCGTACAGAGATCGTTTACTTTTTACGTCGGCCGTGTTGCGAGGATGCAACGAGCCGGGGCAGGGTCCTCTCTCGTGCGGTTCGCGGCACCTGCGTGCGACGAGATGAACGGGTTCACGGTCTGCCAAAGGTGATTTAGTGGTAGTTTGTTGGCGTAGCGCCGTCAGTAACGGTTCGGATCGGCCCGATGCGTATAAGCGTATTACACGATCCTCACGTGCACGTCAATGTACCGTGTTTCAGCATCCAAATTATCTGGACCAATCGCTTACGTTCGAACCGCGTTGCTCAGCCTTCGTCGACGCCCGAAGACCGATTCTGATTTCGGATGTTATCCGCGTACGCGTATAATCTGGGATACACAAATAAACCCTGATCGTTCACGGATCGCCAATCTGAAATTTCGATATTGAAACGTTAAAAGAAACATGGTAAAAGCTGCAATTTTTATTGAGTCGCAATGTCATGCAACGTCAATCAAAAATATTAATGTACTGTGAATGAATGCAGGGATTACAAATAACGTTTCTTCAATTTTACCGGGTCTCCGTTTCGTAAAAGAATGCGGCTAAATACGGCCAATTTCGTTGATCCCTCGGTCTCGTTAAAAGTATTAGCAAAAATTGGAACATTTTTTGCGACAAAGAAGCAAAGTTGCGAAACTCGTCGCGGGGACAGGTGCACGGGCGATCGACACGCGACGATTTCAACGTTCCAGTTCCTATATTCTTGCGCGACGAGAAGGAACACGTTCCGACATCGACGACGGTCGAGAGACGAGGTCGGACAGAGCGTATCGTCGTTACCGCGCGGGGTCCATTTAGATTTAGCCGGTGTTAGGTGTTTACGAGCTTTTAATTGAACGTAAATATTCGCAGGTGCAGGCGCGCGGAACCGTTCGGCCGGCTCTCGGTTCGGGCAGCAATTACCTATTAGGGAACGGACTCGAGCATAATATGTATATCGGGCTACATCTTAGTCTCAATGTAGGCTTCCGTCGTGTCGTAAAAGGAGCATTTATCCTGTTAGAAGTACGCCGCACGGTGTAAACTTATCGGTTCGCCAAATTTCGGTTGAACGTCTCCGGTCGCGAGTAATCACTAAACTACGATCTCTCGTCGTGTTGGGAGCCGAGCGTACGGCGAAGCTATTCACAGTTTCTTTTCGTCTCGGAAATATTTATTCCGACGAAATCGGCACGCTGTCGACGCAGTTTCCGAGGCGTAAAGATACTATGTTGCCTTTACGCCGGAGCCACACGTACAACGCGGTACCTTACTTACGAAGTCTACGATGCAATGTATTATTTCGCTTACAAAGTCTACATTAGGTATTTAATTTTACCGAAACGTAGAGAAAGGAAAAATTTGTTTGATCGCTCCCCTGCTTACCGTCGATCAGTCGTCGTTGAAGTCAAAAGACGGTAAATCACTGACAGCGATATAAAGCAACACTTTTTTCTGGTCCGTCAATAGGTTCATCCATCAATTTGTCGAGTCGTGGGCAGATGGGCGACATCGGAGCCTCGACGGATGACTCCGACCCTCGGTAACCATCGCGGCTTCGCCCCTCCGGATCGTCTCAGAAGTCCTGTTAAACCGTGGATCATTTAAATGCTAATATCTAGTTTTAATTTATCGGCCCGTACCGATTCTCGGTTTCCCGACGAACGTTATTTACTTAAAACTCTTGTAATTGAAAGAAAGCCGCCGACCGGGACCACCGTGGCGGCAGATGGTGATAAAACGTCGAATATACGGGGACGCTGATCTAGAAGAGGAATAATATATATTGATCGAGCCGACGCTGGTCTACCTGGTCGAACAATAAAGACGCGATTACGGCCCGCCCCTATGGGACGCGAGCGCGAAAGATCCTCGGACAAATGGCGTGGAAAATATTGTCATTATATACAGCGGGTTCCGCTTTGAAACGAGGATCGACTTTTACGAGATGCGACGTCGATTAAGTTAAAACTTCTCGTTTCGTCGATCTCGAAATAACTGTGTATCTCGCTCGTATCAGTAATTTATAATTATTCCCTTTACGTCGCATCGAACTCTAACGAAACTTCGCCGAGCATCTTGAAAATGAAGTCGGAAAAATTAAAAATAATATACGCGTCCGAGCAAAAAGTGGCGGTAACGTTTACTACGCTTGTAACGTTGAATTAATTGAACGCGGAGGCAACCGAGCTGTTTTTTCTGCGAATGTAAAATTTTATGCCCGGCAGTCCTTTGGAACGACCCGAGGTTTACGCAAACACGTCTGGGACAGCGTTCGCGGAGGACGAAACCGGCGGTGTAAGGTCGGTAAAGAAACCGACGCGAACCGCCGAAAGGGGGTCATATTGCCGAAATTAGCGGTAGACTAGCCGGGACGATAGATCGGACTCTCGGCCGCTAATTGGCTTCGGAATTTTATGCATCCCTAAATTACTCGATGCAAATGCGCTGACTTCCGTCTCCCTTGCCGCAGCACGAGATATTCCCGATGCACGCGCAACTCGTAGCTTCGCTCCCGCGTCAACGATTTACGCTGGTCTCATTATCCTAATGAAGACGTAATCGTCGAAGACGATTTTTGCTACTCGAAATTCAACTGATCTGGGGAAAAAAAAGTGTTGAAAGTGGAACGGTAAGAATGCCTGTACGTCGACGTCAGATCACTTTGACTCGGTGTAACATAAATTTGAAAAGTGAGACCGTTTCCCTGCCGCGTGTTTAGGAAGGATAAACGGCGATAAATGATCACGGATTCTAACGACTTGTATATAAATGCTCGCTTAATATTCCGAGCTGTTAACGGCGACAGATTTACGAGTGCTAATGAATCGGCAGCCGGCCGTTCCTCTTCGACTCGTTCGTTCGGACCATTATTGCGTGATTCTAACGTCTCGCAGTTTTACTCGGTGAAACGGTTTTCGTAGCTTCACGGGGCACGGGCCGATCACGTGGGATGCCCGTTCTATACCCGGAAATCATTAGATCCAAGGGCGATTTGAAATTTGTCGGGGAACTGGAGCCAAAAAAGTTGGTGGCGAGGAACATGGACAGCGGGGCAAAAAGAGCTGTGGGCGAGCCAAAGAAATGGAAGAAGAAGGAGCGCGTCTCCGCGTTCCCTACGGTCGCCCCGATAGCCGAATAAATTTGGGTAGCTCCCTGTTTTTGGCCCCAGGCCACGGTTACACACCGAACCGAGGCAGAGAACTTTTTCGGATATACGATCGGACCTTTCGTAACGCGCGGCGCGCACACGAAAAAGAGATAGCCTCTCGGGTCAGCTCTCTCACGATGGATTTAATTAAAAAACATAATTTAGAAGGGAGGATAACAGGTAGCTGCCGTTTTGGTGGGAACTAACGGAGGCTCCTCTTCTGGTCGCGCGGCGTAGCCTCGGTTACTCATGAATAATATTATTAATCTCGTCTCATCCACCGAGAGCTTCTATCGCGCCCGGCCTTCCTCTCGTCCTTTCCAATAGACGCCGAAGACCCTGATTCCACTTTGCTCATGGACATCTTGCCCTCTATCGACTTCTTCTCGATTAATCACCGAGATTTATCATGCCCATCGAGTCATGTCCGGACCCGTACAACGATATCATTGAAATTATCACGAATTAAGATTCGTTTCAATTCTCAAACCGTGATATCGCGCCTACGGATGCGAGTATCTAGATACAAAAAATAGACTCGTATTTTTTATGATCTAATTGTTTCGCAACTGGCTGATCGGAAGAGCCAGAGGAGTCGGCATCAAAGAAAACAACGTTTTCCGTTAATCATGACCGCTATCAGGGAACAAATGGTGTGTACGAATAATAATTTGACCGCGTACAAAGGGGTAGCTCTGTTTTATAGCCGCAAGTGTCTCTGCGTGCCGGCGCGGTTGCATGCGTTGCCCGATAAACAAATAATTAGCATTAGAAGCATGGCACGATATCGTAACGATCTCAACTTGCCACAGTTCCGAAGGGTAGCATCGACTCAGCCCAGAGGTAACGCTTACTCGGCAATGATTCGCCGCACGCATTCTGTGTGTAACCTCTCTATTTTTTATCCGCGAAGAACGCGATCAATGAAAGATACAAAAATCCTTAGGAGAACGTTAATTTAATCTCTCGCGGTCGCTTTTATCGCCGCGCCAAGTTGTTGCGAAGAGCTTACTTTTACAACCGGCGCCGCGTTGCTTTTATAGCAACCGGATCGATATTAAGATTGCGCGTGGCCCGTTCGCCGGGGGATAACGTTGCCACGATGCAACCGCGCAACAGGAAACGACGAATCTTTACGGCACGGTTTATGAGCGTTTCGCGAGCTAAATATCGGAGATAAATTGTCCGGGTCCGCGATTTGGAAAAACAAACGGACCGCTCGGCTAGACGCTCGCGTCTCTTCCACGTAGCCAAGAGTGATGCAGGTGAATCCAATCAGGAGTAGCTCGGAGCAGGTGTCAGAGAGAGAGAGAGAGCCGCTGGTCATGCCTCTCGGCAACCGAGCGAGCCTGTCCGCGTAAAAACCAGAAGACATCTTCTACTAATTTCACGTCCTTCTCTATTACCGAGGAAAGCCGACCGATTCTGCCAAAACTTTTTGCTTCCGTACGATCGCTCTAATTATTTATTTTTTTTTTAAACTATTGTTTGATCAAGGAAAAATTGCTTTACGGTGATCTTTGTAGAATTCGATGATTCTACGCGAAATATTAATCTTTCAATCGAGAAACAAATGAAGTCTCTATTTGCGGCCGAGTAAGTAGTAAAGAAGTCTGACACGTAGACGTCGGATGCGGTTTGCCGCACTCGCCCGGTTGAATCGACACCCTATGGTTTACCGGGTTCGCACCCTCGCGCTGTTGGCCGACCGTCGCGTCGTCGTGCGAACCCCGCGTCCAGCTGTCGCGTGGCTTTTGCTCTCGCTTCAACACCTACCGTCCCATTCTATTTCAACCATTCATTGCCCGTGCCGCTTTCTCTCTACGTCGTCGCGTCGTTACACGTCGATATAACAGCACCGAGTTTTGAATTAGGAAAATATCGACGTCGAGGTGATAAGAATGAATTAATCTTTGCGCATTGTTATAAATCATTTCAAACGGTTATACTCTTTTTTTCACCGGTTGGAATCTACCAAAAGATATAGTGCTCTAAGAAAAATTTCTCGACTCGGTATAAATATTTGATTAATTTCAGAATAATCAGTAGATTCTTTGAAGTTCAGAGTTACGTTCCGCTCGCAATGATGGATCTCATTTGTCGTGCCGGACCCCATTTCCTCGGTCACTTACAGGAACGTCGCATCGACGAGCTCGAGGATTTGGGACCACCGATGCGAAGAGAGCCTTTGAAGCGTTCGACTCCAGTCATTGTTGAAACTTTACGATGACCCGGGTCCCTCGAAAGGACTCGGCTGGTGTTACGCGCTTCTTAGAAGGTAGCCCGACCGAGAGGAGCCGCGCTGCTTTTTAATTTATGCGCTGCGTGGCCGCAGGCGTTATTAGTCCTAGCCGGCTAGGATGGGCGTGACGTCACGCGGCTAAAACAAAGGATCCCCTAGCCGTGCCCATCGTACGATGATTTGCTTTTCAACCGTGCCGACAGAATCCAATGAATCTCGTTCGTAATCGCCTGTTCTACAACGGATCTTTTCTCTTCTGACCTCTAGCTCGTCGGTTCGCTTGGATTTCCCTTTGACTCGATATTAATTACAGGTAAATTACGATCCGTGGATATACCGAGAAAATAGTTGCGAATTGACTCGCAGGTCGCGATACATTGTCAACGCTCTCTTCACGTGTTCCCATTAATAGGCGCATCGACGGTTAACCGCGATATAACACTGTCACCCTAGATACGTAAATCGATTCGAAGCTTCCGCGATCTTCTGTCCGACCTATAGGACGCTAAGTAGAACTCGCTTCTTACCGCGCTACCGCGAGACATAGAACATAGAACCAAGGAAGGAAGCCGGAGCAAGCTAATTGAGAGACGTCGTTGTCTCCACCGGGCTACTGTCATATCGTCCCGCCGGATCAATACGTAGCTTGCCTACAACCTGCACTCACGGAGCTCGGAGAGGGCGTGGCTCGTACACCACCGGCCGAGAGAGATACTCTTCCTCTCTATCCCTTTCGTTCTCCTATTTCATCCGCTTTCTCTTCCAGTTCTATCTTTTCTCTTTTAACTACACGCGAAAAGAGCCCGTCTCCCATGCGTTGACGCGTCGCCGGGGACAGAACTACCCGTTCTCATCGGTCGGATGAAAGCCGCGGTCTTTTTCTCGTTTGAAAAAAATCAAAGTTAACGAGGCGACTAACAACGACACGCGCAAAGAAGCGACGAGTAAAAGGTTCGATGACCCGTGATTTTTCCATTTTTCTCTGTAAAACGGTGGAACGGCAAAAGGGGAACGGCGATGACCGCAACCATGGTTATTACCGTGGCAACCTTGCCCGAAGTTACGGCACGGGGTGACCGCGGATTGGTAGGGGTTTTTCTCTCGGTCTGTCGCTCTCTTTGTCTCTATCATCGAAGGGTGCGCGCACCCGTTGTCTTTGGTCGATGTTGGTGCAAGATTGAACCGCGTGGGGGCGTGTCGCCTCGATGGCGCCGGCTGCTAATGGCCGCGCGGTCCGCCAGACTTTAATTTCCTGCCGCTTCCGCGGACTCTTTTGCCTTTACCTTTCCACGTCCGAATCCGCTTCGGACCCTTTCTTTCCAGCCTCCAGCCTTTCGGTAGCCGCCCGACCGTACCCTCTTCCCATCTTCCTTGCCCTCGGGCCGACGACGTCCCGGATGATTTGCATGCGAACGAGTCGCCGGGAAAACGGATGAGAATAACTAATAGGAAACTCTCGAGTAACGTACGCTCGAAGATAGAGTCGTCTTCGATTCGACAATGGTATCAACGATGACGTACGACGTCGTTACGACATGGAAATAGACGAGAGACGAAATTGGCTCGGGGCAAACTCGTTTCACGGTTGAAAGTTCTCGGGACACGAAATGGGAGCTAGATAGCGTCCGAGCTAGTTTCAGGTCACTCTCTTAGATCTCTTCTCTAGGCTAGGACCGGCAATTTAGTGTCATTATACACCCTCGGGTGAAGCCCCGGGTCCCGATGCGGCGGCCGGTGGCGAGAGCCAGTCGGGACCACGGTCTCTTTTTTGGGTCGATTTAGCCACGATTATGGCCGCATCGTCGTCCGTTGGATCCTCGATGTTACGAGCCGCGTTACCTTGAGAAAGCGTCTCAATCGGGGCCGGCCGATTTCGAGCTCGGGAATCGACGCGAATGGTATACGCGCGGGCACACCTAATTCGCGAACCCCGTCGAAACTCGTTATTATCGGCTTGCGTAATCGTATCGGAAGAGCGGGCCGTAATTCCGAGGTAACACCTGCTCGGGAACGGCGTAATAAAATCGTGGTGGCTAGCGTGTCGTATCGGGCCCGGTTGCCCGGGCTCCCTCGATCGGCCCGACGAAAAATTCAACCTCTACGCCGGTTCGTAATCGCCTCGTTCGTTTTTCTCGTTTCAGGACCATCCGGGCTTACGGGGCACGCCGCTGGCGATGCTCGCGGCTCAGTGCAACAAATTGAGCAGCAAGAGTCCGCCGCCGTTGGCCGACGCCGCGGTGGGCAAGGGTTTTCATCCGTGGAAGAAGAGCCCGCAGAGCAGCGGTAGCTCGCCGCAACACTCGACCGGGAGCGGCGGCGGAGGAGGAGGAGGAGGCGGAGGCGGAGGAGGCGGCGGCGGATGCACGACGACCGGAGTCAGTCAGAGGCCGGCGGCGACGAGCAGCGCTGGGAGCACGACCGGTGGGTACGCGAGAGCGCCGGTGACTTCGTGCGCTTCGACCGCGCCCCAATACGGCAGCGATCTGTATTTCCCCGGGACAGCGAGCGCGCAACCGGCCGGCGATCCGCATCATCATCAGAGCAGCCTGCTCGGTAAGGTCGAGGGAGCGACCTTGGGCTCGGTGTACGGACGACACCCGTACGAGTCGTGGCCGTTCAACGCGATGCCCGGCGCGACGCACGGAGGCATAAAAGCCAGCGACGGTTGGTGGGACGTTCACGGCGCGGCGACCGCCGGCGGATGGCTCGACGTCGGCAGTACGGTCGGCGTCGGCGTCCATGCCGCGCAAATGGCCAATTACTCGGCGGACTACTCGACGAGTCTAGCGCTCGCGGGCAATCATCTGTTAACCACCGCGACCACCGCCGGACACAATCTCCTTCAAGACACGTACAAATCGATGTTGCCGGGAGGTCCGCCCGGTTTCGGGCTGCATCATCACGCGGCGGCGTCGGCGAGCGCGGGCGCCGGTGCCGGCAGCCCCCAAGGTAGCGGCGGCGGTGGCGTCGGCGTCGGCGCCGGCGGCGTCGGCCAAGCGCCCTCGCCGCGATCGCAAAGACGCTACACCGGCCGTGCGACCTGCGACTGTCCGAACTGTCAAGAGGCCGAGAGACTCGGCCCGGCCGGCGTACATCTCAGGAAGAAGAACATCCACAGCTGCCACATACCCGGCTGCGGTAAGGTCTACGGGAAAACGTCGCATCTGAAGGCCCACTTGCGGTGGCACACTGGTGAGCGACCGTTTGTTTGCAACTGGCTTTTCTGTGGCAAGCGGTTCACACGTTCGGATGAGTTGCAGCGGCACCTTCGAACCCACACCGGCGAAAAGAGATTCGCCTGCCCGGTCTGCAACAAGCGGTTCATGCGCAGCGATCATCTCGCGAAGCACGTCAAGACCCACAGCAGCAGCAGCAGCAGCAGCGGCAGCAAGGGCAAGGGGGGAGCGGGGAGCTCGTCGGCCGAGTCCTGCTCCGACAGCGAGGACAACGGGAGTCAGCAGAGTCCCACTTCCAGCTCGGTGCCGCCGCAGCCGCAGCCGCCGCCGCCGCCGCAGCAGCAGCAGCAGCCACAACCACAGGGTCAGGCCCAGGCTCAGGCCCAGCAGCAGCAGCAGCAGCAACAGGCGCTGGCGGCGGCGGCGGCAGCGGCAGCGGCGGCAGCGGCGGGCCAGGACACCACCAACAACACCACACAATCCCAGACCACCACCACCAGTCTCGGCCATCAGCCGACAACACCCATGACCCCAATACAGATGACCCCGCCGCCTCTGACCCCACACCATCCCCACCACCCGCATCTCCCGCCTCTAATGCACCATCCGCATCATCACGCAACATCCGTGCCAGCGGCCCACCATCCGCACGCGGGGATGAGCATGCACTGAGCCCGGTGGGGCCCGGAGCCGGTGCCTGCAGTACCTCTGCCGCAACGGCCCTGGGCTCCCCCCTATCCTATCCCCTGAACCTGAATCTCGTCCAGAGTCACCAGGCCATCGGCCACCATCACGCGACCACGCCATCCAACGCTCCCCCCCATCATCAACAGCATCAGAACCATCATCACCATCATCACCAACAACACCACCATCACCATCAACACCACTCGCGTCAGAGCAATTCCTATTCCGTGCAACAAAATCCTGGCACGCCGGGGACCGCGCAGACTCCCTCACCCTCGTCCCCCGCGCCTGTACATAGTCTCTAGATCGGCGTCTCTCGCCACCCTTTTCCGATCGTTCAAATCCTCCGTACCGTCGTCGTCGTCGTCGCTGCTCGAGACAATTTCGAACGATCGCACGAATCTCTGTACAGCTGCTCGTTGCCCTGCCGATCGCTTCACCGATCCTCTCTGCCCCTTGTCTTCTTCGCCGGCAGTTCGTACCTCTCTCCCTCTTGCACTCGTCGATAAGATCGGCTCTTTGTTACTTGTAAATACTTATACATAGCGCGTGAGAAAGATATTATATTAATTATGCGGTGTAATGTTAAGCGGTGTAAAAAAAAAAGAATCCTACGTAAACGCACTTTGTCGCGCTGTACCATACACTGGATACACGTACGTAGTCATACATACACACACACACACACATACACATAATACACGACACGCAAGAAAAAAAAATATACATGAACGATGTGCGCGCGTTACTGTTGTACGATCCCGTCGACTCGTACAGCATCCATAGATCACGTTCCCCGCCGAGCAGGTTCCAAACGGATTTTCGAACGCAACGGATTTTCATTGTCGCGGTTTTCGATTGATTTCGCGTGATCGCGTTTGAAACCTGTACCTCGGACTAGATTTCTCCCCCGCGTCGATCGACCGGCTCCCGTCGATCATTAAATATCAGGATATTATGGATTAATTATTACGGATGAATTAATTAATTATTAATTATTATTATTAATTATTATTAATAATTATTATTGATGTATTATTATAAAGATTATAAATTCATTTTAAGAGAGATAAAAAGAGAAAAATAAACGATGCTTTTGTGAGTAACCTGGACCAGTTCTCTCTCTCTCTCTCTTTTCTGCTGATCACTGTATCTATTTTTCATCTCCTTAGTTTTGCCCCCGTTGCTCGTGAGACTCGTTGGCGGGCTCATCGCATCCTGGATTTTTTTCCTAACCGAATCAGGTGCACATGTGCGTATGAAAAATTGTATTCGATTCGAGTTCAGTTGCTTCTTTCAAAATTCATTTTCATCCGTATTTCCAACGCGCCAAATACCGATCTTGTAACGTGGGATCGTTCGAAACGAATATATAACTTCACGCGCGATTTGCATTAAAATTCTTGCCGGACGATTTCTGCCTTTGTCGGTCGGCGAGCAAAATCGACCAGCGGCCGAGTTTTCTTTTTCTACACCGGCCGACGATCTCCTTACCTTGATTAACCCGAAAAGGGTTTTTATCTACTTCCCGATATTATTCCTGTTGGCCTATTTCTCCGTCGATCCCGAGACCTTGCGGCTACGTATCCAAGCACTCGACGTTATTACCGAGGATGACTCGGCTTATTCCGAACCTCGGCCCCGGCCTCCCTTCACTAATGCCTAAATAATGACGTGTATACGCGACATGCAGCTTTATAAGCTTCGATAAATTTAATTACCCTCGATTCCCGAACGTCCGCGTGCGTAATTTCATTTTAATCGCGTGTCGTTAA